>CAMZMU010000083.1:38694082-38833460 GCA_947311845.1 Poa pratensis | reverse complement strand
ACATCTTCAGATTTAATACCTCTCTCCTTAAGAGACCTCTTGGCTTCTCTCATTCCTTCATTATCTAATTCAATAATACCTCTCTTCCTTGGTGTAGGCACTGGCGCAGGTTCAGATATAGGAGCAGGTTCAGGTATAGTCCAATCTTCATGATTTTGGCTTATCTTAGCCATTAATTCCTCAGCTTCATCTGGAGTTCGTTTCCTGAAAACACAACCAGCACAACTATCCAGGTAGGTCCTAGATTCAACAGTTAGTCCATTATAAAATATATCAAGAAGTTCATTCTTAGCTAGTTGATGTCCCGGTCGAACCCTAATTAAATAGCAAAACCTTGTCCAAGATTCAGACATGTTTTCTTCCTGTAATTGCTTGAAGTTAAAATTCTCTGCAAGCAGCATGTTGAACACTAGCAGGATAATATTTCTGGAAGAAAACATCAATCAAACCTAGAGGACTTTTAATAGAACCAGGAGATAAATTACTAAACCAAGCTTTAGCATCATCTTTCAATGAGAAAGGAAATATTTTAGTAACAAAGTAGCTGCGTTTTTTGTATCATCAGAGAACAAACTACTTAAAGAAGAAAGCTTGTTCATGTGTTCTACAGCACTTTCATTTTCAGCACCACAAAAAGGGTCTTTCTCAACAACAGATATGAGAGACAAATCCACAGAAAAATCATAATCTTTATCTCTTATATTTATAGGAGATGTAGCAAACTTAGGATCAGGAGACAATTTATAATTAACAGCACGCCTTTGAATAAGATTTCTTATAGCATTAGCATCAGCAGATGATTCAAAATTCATACATTCATCAATAAAATCATCATCAAGATCTATATAGGCTTCCTCGGGATCATCATCATCAATGAATTCCCTCGACCCAGGTGAAGCAGCAGGTGTAATAAGATTTTCATCAGGCATTTCAGTGTTCTCAATTTGTCTAGACCTAGCAATCGTAGCATCTAGAAAAGCACCTAACGAACCACTTTCACTAAGCACAGTAGAAGCATCATCAAATTCATCAGAAATATTTTCAGATCCAGCAGTAACAACACGTGAAGCAGGCACATGTGGTGTGTAATAAGTCTATTAATAACAGACGGTGAATCAAGAGCACAGCGGTGTTTAAAGTTGTACCTTTCCTTGTAGTGGATGGCAAAATAGCCACCTTCTTGTCATAAGCTTTCCCCATGATAAATAAATTGCAGCGAATAATATTACCTTCAGATGAGCTTATAAATAAAGCTATGCTCCCCGGCAACGGCGCCAGAAAATAGTCTTGATGACCCACAAGTATAGGGGATCGCAACAGTCTTCGAGGGAAGTAAAACCCAAATTTATTGATTCGACACAAGGGGAGCCAAAGAATAAATATAAGCCTTAACAGATGAATTGTCAGTTCAGCTGCACCTGAAAGTAAACTTCCTCGACACAATTTATCAGTAGCAACGGTGATATAACAGCAGTAGTAGTAAAGTAACAGTAGCAACAGCGTAACAAAGACAGCAGTAGTGATTTCAGTAAACAGCAGGATTAAAATACTGTAGGCATAGGGACGGATGTACGGGCGTTGCATGGATGAGATAGCTCATGTAATAGTCATAACACAGGGCATTTGCAGGTAGATAATAATAAAGCATCAAGTACTAGTCAAACATAGGCATGTGTTCCGTATTTAGTCGTACGTGCTCGCAATGAGAAACTTGCAACATTTCTGTCCTGCCAGCCCGTTTGCAGCGGGGCCTCTAGGGAAACTACTGGCAATTAAGGTACTCCTTTTAATAAAGTACCGGAGCAAAGCATTAACACTCCATGAACACACGTGATCCTCAAGTCACAGCCATCCCTCCGGTTGTCCCAATTATTGTCACTTTGGGGCCTCGGGTTCCGGACAACGACAGGGTATACAACTTGCAGATATGATCTAAAACATAATTATACTCATGATTCAATAACATGTTCAGATCTGAGATCATGGCACTCGGCCCTAAGTGTCAAGCACTAAGCACAACAAGTTGCAACAACGATAAATAGCACTAACAATGGATACTGGGCACCATGCCCTAACAATCTAACATCTATTACATGAACAATCTCATCCAATCCCTACCATCCCCTTCAGCCTACAGGGGATTACTCACACATGGATGGGGGAATCATGGATGGTTGATGGAGAGGCGTTGGTGATGATGATGGTGATGATCTCCTCCGAATCCCCGTCCCGGCAGGGTGCCAGAACGGAACTTCTGATCCCCGAATTGGGGTTTTCGGTGGCGGCGGAGCGTGGATGTGTTTCGGAAAATATGACGAGCCCCTCGACGTTTTTAGGTCAGAGGCAATAAGTAGTCGAAAGGGGAGCATCGGGGGATGCACGAGGCGGCCTCGCCACCCATGGGCGCGGGCCCACCTCTGGCCGCGCCGGGCCCTGGCGTGGTGCCTCGGTGCACCGCCTCCGACTCCCCTTCTGGCTCCGTGGGTTTTCTGGAAAAATAGGGCCTTCGCGATTATTTCCGGGGATTTTCCCGAAAGTTGATTTTCTGCACAAAAAGAAGACACCAGGGCAATTCTGATGAAAACAGCGTTAGTCCGTGTTAGTTGCATCCAAATCATACAAATTAGAGGTAAAACAACAGCAAAAGTGTTCGGCAAAATAGATACGTTTTGGACGTATCAACTCCCCCCAAGCTTAGCTTATTGCTTGTCCTCAAGCAATTCAGTTGACAAACTGAACGCGATAAAGAAAACTTTTACGAACACATTTGCTTCATGTGATGTATACATACTTGAGCTATGATCAAAACTTAGGTACTCATGATAGGAGATATGTAAATAATGAAACCTGATAATTATGCAACCATGAAAAGATTCCAACATACTAAGAGTAAACAACCTGAAATATGTCTATGTGCAGGATTGCAATGTTCGTAATAAGAAATGGTAAAGTGGTATCTCGCTTGCCTGTATTTGTACAGCAAAACATAAATGCCCGGACACCTCTGAAGTTTAAATGAAGACTAGATATAAAGATATCAGAGATAAAAACATCAAGGTTACACCACAGTTAACCGTATTCTGGGACAAGTACGTTTCGCTAAGAATGACAGTTATGCTCTCGAAGTAGTGCTCAAAGAAAGAATGGTGACTCAACATTAAAATAAAAGATAGTCCCTTCGCAGAGGGAAGCAGGGATTAACATGTGCTAGAGCTTTCTATTTTTAAAACAGAAGCAAATTTGTTTTGAGAGGTGATCGTTCCTGTCAACGAATAGTAATAGAGTTCTTATCATCTTCCATGCTAACTAACTTTTAGAGCGGTTCCGAGAGTTTATATATACTTTGCATTATATCATGCACTTTATAGCTTTTTGACACTCCTCCCCACCATTTCCTTTCACAAACCATGGCTAACCGAATCCTCGGGTGCCTGCCAACAATCTCAAACCATGGAGGAGTGTCTATTTCATTACTTTTTGATATTAAGGTGGACTAACCAGCTCTTTTTGCGAAATAAAAGTAGATAAGCAGATGTAACTGCTAGTCTGAGGAAATCAATTAGCATGGAAGATAATAATCCCAACTATCACATCCTCATGAGCTAAAAACAGTGTCACAAAATGAGAAGTATTTTGAAGGTTTTTAAATGTAGCACATGAAATTTCACTTGGAATGGTTTGAAATACCATGCATAGGAATTTATGGTGGATCTTTGGGATAACTTGGTTTTTAAGATTTTGGATGCACGAGCAGCATTCCCGCTTAGTACAGGTGAAGGCTAGCAATAGACTGGGAAGCGACAACAAAGAGAGCAAAACCGTCATAATCTTACTTGCGACAGAATAAAATTAGCAGTGGCATAAAAGTGATACTAAAACTCTGAGGCAAAATAAATCATCGAGGCTTTGATTGACTTTTGTTTTGAGTCATAAACATGTGTGAGCATGTGCCAAGTCGATTCAAGTAAATAATTCAGAGGAGGATACCACAATGCCATACCGTTTTACGAACTAAACAATGCAAGCAAATGTCTATATGACATGTTATTCACAATCAGTAAATTGGAATTGATCATAAGAAGACATGAACTAACAAGCAAACATTAAATAACATAACCACTACCATGACAGACTAAGCATGTCCATATGGATAAGTATATGTACAAAAATGAAAACAAATAGAGTTCATACCAGCCTCTCACCACATCGAGTTGTCGAACATCGTCATTATTGCCTTTCACTTGTATGACTTAAATGATATGAAATGAAAACCAAGCCCCAAGTGGAGTCACGGACGGCTGTTAACGCTGGAAAACTATACAAAACACAAGAAGAACAACAAATATTTTTGGGTTTTCGATTTTAAAGCAGAGCAAGAAAGAAACAGATAAACAAGGAAATCTTTTTGGATTTTTTTGAATATCAAACCGAAAATTTAAAAAGATAAAACGAAACTACAATTCGAAATAACAGAAGTAAAAGGATAGAGAAACAACCGAAATATTTTTGGTCTTTTGGGGTTTTGAGAAAATAAAACAACACAAGAAAGAACAAATAAAAGAAAGCGAAATATGGATATACAAAGAACTGACATGATATGAATCAAGAGATGAGTGTACTCTGAGCATACGCTACCTCCCCCCAAGCTTAGGCTTTTGGCCTAATTGGGAGTCAATCATCGGTGCTGGTAAAAGCTCCAGGATGGCAAATCATTCCTAGCATGCTCATAGGAATCATCCTGCAAAGAAGGAAAAGTTCCGCTTGCATAATCAGATTGATATGAGGAGCTCGCTCCATCGAAGTCCTGCTCGGGCTGCTCCTCCTCAGGTTCGGCCCGGGGGCCATGCTCCAACATGTATGCGTCAAGATCCTCTTCTGAGAATGACCATCCTTGCCTGACATCAAGGTTAAACAAAAGAGGCGCAGGCAAACAAACTATTCGCTCAGACGTTTTAGTTTTCCACCTAGAGCTAGTAACAAAAACCAATTTATAAGTTAAATCATCAATGGTAGACCAGCTGGAAATAAACTGGTGACTTATCATGGAATTAATATCGAGTCTAGCTTTAGGTAGCTCAACATCACGGTAATGTGGTCCCAACTGATGGTAAGCTAATAGCCTAGAAGCAATGAGGCCACCGCAAATACCTCCTTTTTCACGGTTAGTAGAAAGACGAATAGCAATCAAGGCGCCCAGGTTATAAGTCTTATTGTTTCTCAAAGCAGCAGAAAGAAATGCCAAATCATACATAGAAAGTTTATTAGCATTTTTCCTAGCTAAAACACACTTACTAATGAAATGAGCGAAATACCGAATAGAAGGAGCAAAATATGCCGAATCTTACCACCTTCTTTTACGAAACCTCTACCTTTGGTGATCTCCGAGTAAAGTTCCACCAGATGCCCGGGTTGACTATCCATCCTCTCATACGATCCCCAGTGTGGTACTCTGATGGTTGTGCAAAAATCATAAAATGGAAGATTGATAGGAACATTGTAAATTTTGTAATGAACCATGGGGTTCTGCAAGGAATAGCTAAATCTGAAATCTTGCACAACTGACATAGTCAGTTTTGCAAATTGCGGAGGTTCTCCATTAATAAAGTTTTCCAACCCTGCATTTGAAGTTAGTGTGTTAAAGTCTTGTAGGATTCCTGCAGCAGACATAAAAGTGTGACAAGGATAAACTGCAGGGTGCACGGAGTCTTCACGGTTAACTCCCATCACTTCTCCCACAACCAAATCATCAGGATTAATTGCAAGAGGGCTACACATGCATCAAAGTTGATTAATCTACGCATAGAACAAGCATGCAAGCTCACTTAACATGTCACCTACAGCAGCAAAATACTATGAATATACTCAACCAAACAAAATTCTACTTGGATAATCGGGGGAGTCACTTACCGGAGAGCAAATGATCCGAATATCAGCAACAAAGATGGGCTGAGCAAGGAGATCGAAAAATTTCGAGCAAGAGCAGCAAGAACACGAGTTTGAGCAATGGTGGTGAGTGTGGTTGGGAGAGAGAAAGGATGGGGAGGAAACTCCCCATGTGAAGGGCCAGGTGGGACCCACGCCAGGGCAGGCGCGCCCCTGCCTCTGCCGCGCCGAGGCGTGGCGTGGCGGCCTGGTGGGTCCCCCTGGTCATCCCCAGGTACTGACACGTTCCATTTTTCAAAATAGAATTTACGTAATTTTTCCAGAAATTTTTGACAACTTTTATTTTCGAGCAATTTCTGGCACTTTAAACAATGAATAGCAGCAAAAACAATTTTATAACTGAACTAAACATCAACAAAAATTTGTAATGACAGAAGTAAAATAGTAGGTAAAAGAGATGAGAAGGAGAGAATGTTGTTTAACAATTTTATGCATCTAAAATGTATTTGTTAACAAGGTTGATCAAGTCTTGCCACCAAATATATTTTATTTGACATAAAAGAATTAAACTACATGAAACCATCATTTTACCTTATATTGAATGGCTATAGATCCCACCATAAAACTTTGGTATCCTTCATGATCATCATATATAGGACAATCAATACTCCCCACTTTGATAGTACTAAAATTTGCAATTGTATTGACACCATAAATTTTATCCTGCTTCTTGGGAAAATAAACAGTATGCTCTTTATCATTGACATTGAAAGTAACCTTCCCTTTATTGCAATCAATAACAGCTCCTGCAGTGTTAAGAAAAGGTCTTCCAAGAATAATAGACATATTATCATCTTCAGGCATTTCCAACACAACAAAGTCAGTTAAAATCAAGCAATTGTTAGCAACTTGAACAGGAACATCCTCACATATACCAACGGGACAGCAGTAGATTTATCAGCCATTTGCAAAGATATATCAGTTGGTATCAATTTATCCAAATACAGTCTTTTATAAAGGGAGAAAGGCATCACACTTACTCCTGCTCCAAGATCACAAAGTGCAGTTCTAACATAATTATTTTTGATGGAACAAGGAATAGTTGGTATACCTGGATCTCCAAGCTTCTTTGGAACCTTACCATTGAAAGAATAATTAGCAAGCATAGTAGAAATTTCCTCATTAGGAATCTTCCTTTTGTTAGAGACAATATCCTTCATATATTTCGAATAAGGAGGCAACTTAATAGCATCAGTCAAAGGAATTTGCAAAAACAAAGGTTTCATCCACTCACAAAATTTGTTGTAGTGTTCTTCTTCCTTGGATTTATGTTTCTTATTAGGAAAAGGCATTGGTTTTTGCACCCAAGGTTCCTTTTCACTACCATGTTTCTTAGCAATAAAATCCTCTTTAGTGTACTTTTTATTTTCAGTATCCTCATCAGAATCCTCTTCAATTTCTTCTTTATCATTAGCATTGTTCTTATCATTGTCATTAACATGTTCATTACCATTTCAGTTTCAGCATCAGACACAGATATACTATTAGGGTCATTAACAGGTTCTTTATCCTTAGCAGTTCAGAGGACTCTACAACATGTTTATGTTTCTTCTTCTTTTTCTTAGAAGAAGTACCAGGTTTTTCAGTTAATTGAGAGTCTTGTTCAATTCTTTTAGGATGTCCTTCAGGATACAAGGGATCCTGAGTAGAAGCACCACTCCTAGTTGCTATACCAAAAGCATGTTTCCCATCATTGTTAGGATTCTTAGCTAGCAGATCTTTTTGTACTTTAGTAATTTGCTCCATTTGAGTTTGAACCATATTAAAATGTTTAACAAGGCCTCTAACATCATTAGCAGTTCTTTCTAAAACATCACGCAAATTACTAATAATACGAGAATTTTCTAACAGATGATTTTGCACTCTCATGTTAAAATGCTCCTGCTTAACAATAAAATTATCAAATTCATCTAAGCATTGATCAGGAGGCTTACCATAAGGAACATCACCAGCATTAAAATATTAGAGAGTGTACCTCAATCGAAGGTTGAGGAATTGGCTTACATAATTCTTCTATGGAGGTAGATTCTTCACATCTTCAGATTTAATACCTCTCTCCTTAAGAGACCTCTTGGCTTCTCTCATTCCTTCATTATCTAATTCAATAATACCTCTCTTCCTTGGTGTAGGCACTGGCGCAGGTTCAGATATAGGAGCAGGTTCAGGTATAGTCCAATCTTCATGATTTTGGCTTATCTTAGCCATTAATTCCTCAGCTTCATCTGGAGTTCGTTTCCTGAAAACACAACCAGCACAACTATCCAGGTAGGTCCTAGATTCAACAGTTAGTCCATTATAAAATATATCAAGAAGTTCATTCTTAGCTAGTTGATGTCCCGGTCGAACCCTAATTAAATAGCAAAACCTTGTCCAAGATTCAGACATGTTTTCTTCCTGTAATTGCTTGAAGTTAAAAATTCTCTGCAAGGCAGCATGTTGAACACTAGCAGGATAATATTTCTGGAAGAAAACATCAATCAAACCTAGAGGACTTTTAATAGAACCAGGAGATAAATTACTAAACCAAGCTTTAGCATCATCTTTCAATGAGAAAGGAAATATTTTAGTAACAAAGTAGCTGCTTTTTTTATCATCAGAGAACAAACTACTTAAAGAAGAAAGCTTGTTCATGTGTTCTACAACACTTTCATTTTCAGCACCAAAAAGGGTCTTTCTCAACAACAGATATGAGAGACAAATCCACAGAAAAATCATAATCTTTATCTCTTATATTTATAGGAGATGTAGCAAACTTAGGATCAGGAGACAATTTATAATTAACAGCACGCCTTTGAATAAGATTTCTTATAGCATTAGCATCAGCAGATGATTCAAAATTCATACATTCATCAATAAAATCATCATCAAGATCTATATAGGCTTCCTCGGGATCATCATCATCAATGAATTCCCTCGACCCAGGTGAAGCAGCAGGTGTAATAAGATTTTCATCAGGCATTTCAGTGTTCTCAATTTGTCTAGACCTAGCAATCGTAGCATCTAGAAAAGCACCTAACGAACCACTTTCACTAAGCACAGTAGAAGCATCATCAAATTCATCAGAAATATTTTCAGATCCAGCAGTAACAACACGTGAAGCAGGCACATGTGGTGGTGTAATAAGTCTATTAATAACAGACGGTGAATCAAGAGCAGCAGCGGTGTTTAAAGTTGTACCTTTCCTTGTAGTGGATGGCAAAATAGCCACCTTCTTGTCATAAGCTTTCCCCATGATAAATAAATTGCAGCGAATAATATTACCTTCAGATGAGCTTATAAATAAAGCTATGCTCCCCGGCAACGGCGCCAGAAAATAGTCTTGATGACCCACAAGTATAGGGGATCGCAACAGTCTTCGAGGGAAGTAAAACCCAAATTTATTGATTCGACACAAGGGGAGCCAAAGAATAAATATAAGCCTTAACAGATGAATTGTCAGTTCAGCTGCACCTGAAAGTAAACTTCCTCGACACAATTTATCAGTAGCAACGGTGATATAACAGCAGTAGTAGTAAAGTAACAGTAGCAACAGCGTAACAAAGACAGCAGTAGTGATTTCAGTAAACAGCAGGATTAAAATACTGTAGGCATAGGGACGGATGTACGGGCGTTGCATGGATGAGATAGCTCATGTAATAGTCATAACACAGGGCATTTGCAGGTAGATAATAATAAAGCATCCAAGTACTAGTCAAACATAGGCATGTGTTCCGTATTTAGTCGTACGTGCTCGCAATGAGAAACTTGCACAACATCTTCTGTCCTGCCACCCGTTTGCAGCGGGGCCTCTAGGGAAACTACTGGCAATTAAGGTACTCATTTTAATAAAGTACCGGAGCAAAGCATTAACACTCCATGAACACACGTGATCCTCAAGTCACAGCCATCCCTCCGGTTGTCCCAATTATTGTCACTTTGGGGCCTCAGGTTCCGGACAACGACAGGTGTATACAACTTGCAGATATGATCTAAAACATAAATATACTCATGATTCAATAACATGTTCAGATCTGAGATCATGGCACTCGAGCCCTAAGTGTCAAGCACTAAGCACAACAAGTTGCAACAATGATAAATAGCACTAACAATGGATACTGGCGCCATGCCCTAACAATCTAACATCTATTACATGAACAATCTCATCCAATCCCTACCATCCCCTTCAGCCTACAGCGGGGATTACTCACACATGGATGGGGGAATCATGGATGGTTGATGGAGAGGCGTTGGTGATGATGATGGTGATGATCTCCTCCGAATCCCCGTCCCGGCAGGGTGCCAGAACGGAACTTCTGATCCCCGAATTGGGGTTTTCGGTGGCGGCGGAGCGTGGATGTGTTTCGCGAAAATATGACGAGCCCCCCGACGTTTTTAGGTCAGAGGCAATAAGTAGCCGAAAGGGGGCGTCGGGGGACGCACGAGGCGGCCTCGCCACCCATGGGCGCGGGCCGCGCCGGGCCCTGGCTTGGTGCCTCGGTGCACCGCCTCCGACTCCCCTTCTGGCTCCGTGGGTTTTCTGGAAAAATAGGGCCTTCACGATTATTTCCGGGGATTTTCCCGAAAGTTGATTTTTGCACAAAAAGAAGACACCAGGGCAATTCTGCTGAAAACAATGTTAGACCGTGTTAGTTGCATCCAAATCATACAAATTAGAGGTAAAACAACAGCAAAAGTGTTTGTGAAAGTAGATACGTTTTCGACGTATCAAGCGCGGGGTTGAGGAGGAGCGTGGGCCGGAGGAGGAGGACGAGCCACCGCCCATCCTCCTCGGCATCCACGACGAGCCACGGCAGCGCGAGATGGCCGGAGGGCGGGTTGGCATTTTCAGGCGGGGTTGTCGCCGCCGTCGATGCAGTCCGGAGACAACGCCCCACCACAGCCTACGGCCTCCGCCGTTGTTCCGTCCGGAGACAGCGCCGTTGTTGTTGGTGTCCGCCACCTCCCGCCGCTGCCGCTCCGCGAAGTTCTCTGTCCAGATGTCGAAGTTGGCGGGGTCCCAGCACGGGTCCGCCGCCTGTTCCTCAGTGAGGCTGTTGAGGACCTGCTGGATCTCGGCGTCGCGATCCGCTCCTTGCGGTGGCGGCGGCACTGGAACTCCTCCGGCGCTGAGACGCCACTCGCGGGGGCGCGCATGTCGGTGGCGCGCCATTACTACGCCGCATGCCATGCGATTAATTGGACGCGTCGCCACCCGCCTGACCGCCGCGGCAGGCCTTTGATGGGCGCGGAAAATGAGGTGATCGAGACGAAAACCAGCGTTTTTTTCCTTTTTCGTTCGCGCCGTTTCGGCGAGTGACTGACAGAACGGGCCCGCCGTGCTTTCGTGCCATTTCGGCTCTCCCAGGCGAAACCCAATGGGCTGGGTTTGGCCTGGGAGCGCCGGCGCTATTTGGGCTCTTGGGGGGCGAGTGGAAGAAATTCGGTGCAATCAGGGCAAAGCGACGCTATTTTTCGCCTTGGTGGGTGCTGGGGGGTACGGCTAGAGATGCCCTTAGGGCTCGGGAGACGCTGCAAGCCGGAGAGAGGAGAGGACGCTACGATGGCAATAGAGTTTCGTGGACTTTGTATCGGCCCAAATCAACCACGTACCAGGGATTTGTTTTCCAGAACAGCGTCCCCTAGGGACATCCGGCCCACGCGACATCGGACGGCCAAGAATAGTTAGGTCGTGGAAATGGACGGCTCAAGACGTTGATAGCCTGAGAGAGCACCCTCTTGTCTCAGTTATAATATCCCTGATAGGACTCTTGATGTTGTAAAACTCTGAGCACTCTGCGCTCTGTTTCATTTCATGAAATCGTACGTTGGAAACCCCTATTTTCTAAAAAACTTCTTTCTTTTGTAAACCACACGTTGTCTGGGTTGTGTCAGATCTACACATTTCAAATCGACAAATGCATTTTAATAGTTTGATTTCTAGAGAAACGCCAAAATGTCGACAATACAATAAGATATTTCACATGCTGGATGTAGTCATGTTATGTAATTCAATCAGTCTAATATGGCCTGATATGGTTCATCCTGGCGCAATAATAAATAAATAAATAAATAAAGGGGAGTGAAGCCCCACACTCTTCATCAGAGTGATGCACACAACTTTTTTATTTTATAGTTTCAAAAGTATTTTAAAGTATTACACACCACGTACCAGCTAGAGTGACTACAAGAATCAGCAACCGGAAAACAGAGAGAAAACCAACACTAATCATGACAGAATCTTCTATCATGCTGCTACCCACCCCGGTTGAATATAGCTCGAGTACATCCTGAATCCATAAGAGCCCTTTGGTCGGGCGGAAAAAGTAGGGACCACATGTTGATCCAGTAAGTAGCTCTGTGAACAACCTGTAAAAAGTGTGAATTCCCAACCTTGTTAAAAACTGCATCATTTTCGCAATTCCAAATAGCCCAAATAAAAGCACAAACGCCAATGTGAGTACGATTAGTTTTCTTATCCACCCCCAAAAGCCATGAACCAAACATACTAGCTATACTGGTAGGAGTTGAAATATTATAAGTAAAGTGTGAATAGTCTCCAAATATTGTGCACAAGGAACAAGATATAAACAAATGTTTGACACTTTCATCAGATTGACAAAAGACACATTTCTTACATCCGTTCCAACGTCTCTTATTTAAATTATCTTTAGTGAGGATGACTTTCCCGTCAGCAAACAACATGAAAATTTGAATTTATAGCGGGGCTCCGCTAAAAAAATCATTCAAGAAATAGCACAGCTCCGTAAAATAGATTTTAGACGGAATCAAAACATATCAGGTAGAATCGTAACATGACTTTTAATTTCCATAAATACTTGTGAAGAAGGCGTATGCCCATTCATAAAATCAGTATACATAGATTTGACAGAAAACACTTTAGATGTAGTCAACTTCCATCTGAATGTGTCATCATCTGTTGATAGAGTTGATAGAGAAACCGACATGAGCCTCTCAACCAAATTCAGCCAAGCTGTTAATTTACTACCTGTTAAAGACCGCATAAACTCAATGTTTACCGGTAGTGCATTTGATAGAGCATATGCAACCAGAACATTCTTCTTACGCACAATGTTAAAGAGAGATGGATATTGGACCTACAAGGTCTGTCTCCAAGCAAAGCATTTTTCCAAAAGCGAGTTCCAAAGTCATTGCCAAGAATAAAGGAACCATGCAAGAAGAAATCTTGCTGAACCGCAAGTATTCAGATGGACAAGATCTGATGTCCTGAGACCTGACTTTACTATAGTGAAGGTTGTTTTGCGAAAAAGAAACATTGTCCTTTCGATTTTTTTAATGGTGTAATGGTAAAGTAACGTGGACGTTCCAATACATATTCGCATAAAAATTAATATAAATGACTGAAATGTCTCGGACATTTTCAAAGGAAATCATCATATTGGTCACCTGAGCTATATGGAATACTCGGAATGACTTTATATCCATCGCAGACTCACGGGCGAAAGCTAGAGTGTGTGCCTCATGCGCACGCTCCATAAATTAGGGCCGCCATCATCCCCCAACCCATTTTTAGGATGTACATCAAAGCGAAGCCCAATGCCAGTTTGCCAGCTTGGCATCGATGACACCACGATGCTAGACAGTGCCACTGCTCTGCGGATGTCCATCAACACGCGACCATCGTCGAGACCCTACTACGCCACGCCGTAGAGACTCACCGATGTCGATGCGGTAGATGCAACACCGCTCCACCTCCAGATACCTCCATCCATCACGTGTTTCAAAACGAAACCCCCAAAAAGGACAATGGCATCGACATGCCGCCATTGATCTCTAATACCGAGGGGTTTCTCCCAGAGCACTACGAGTCTTCGACAAAGAGACGAGATCTTCCAAGACGATGCCTCCGACAAGGTAACAACGCCATGAGGCACCGCCATCGTCCGCCTTGACCGAAATCGGAGCACAGTTTTCATCAGCAGTCGAATCTTCGCCGCCTGGGCGCCGCAAGTCAGAGAAGAGGTATGGTCGTCACACTCCCCCAACAGGCACAGGAAACCTGGGCGAAGGATCCTGCCATCCGCCCCACCAGGCGCCGCCGCACAAAACCACCTCCTGGCCAACGTCCCGTCAATAGGGATGCCGCCACATAGTCCCGAGCCAGACTCCTCATGGCCAGAAGGTTTCTCCGCCAGACTCCTCATAGTTGCCACCTCCTCTAGTAAGTTCCGGATTATATCGTCTGCCTCTTGCATCTGCTTCATAGAGAACTCAAAAGCTCGATCAACATGTAGCCGAAAGATTATGCTGCGGGCACATATGTAGATCCCCTTGCAACCGGCCTTGTATGCCTCTTGAGTATCCTTTTCTTTGGTGAAATTTTCTTCAGTATCCTTTACAATCGACACTAGTAGAAAATAGGTCTTCCGTTCGGAGCTTTAGTCCCGGCCATGTTTGCGCCCGGGACTAATGTGAGCATTAGTCCCGGTTCCAACGGCTAGACGCCGCACAGCTCTAGTCCCGGGTCGAACGGGACCTTTAGTCCCGGTTGGCGATAGCAACCGGACTAAAGGGGTTGCAGCAGGGTGGGGCCAGTGCGAGCCCCTTTAGTCCCGGTCGGTATCTCCAACCGGGACTAAAGATAGACCTTTAGTCCCGGTTCGTGACACCAACCGGGACTAAAGTCTTTCCCTATATCATCTTCCTGCCCGAGCC
Organism: Poa pratensis; assembly: GCA_947311845.1. Taxonomy (NCBI): domain Eukaryota; kingdom Viridiplantae; phylum Streptophyta; class Magnoliopsida; order Poales; family Poaceae; genus Poa; species Poa pratensis. Next base: position 38,818,844 of record CAMZMU010000083.1, on the reverse strand, counting down.
ATCTCCATTTTTCATGCCCGAGTCATCTCCATTTTTCTCCTCTGTTTCCTCTCCCGAGCTCGAGTTCATCCCCATTTTTTTCCACGATTTGTCAAGATTGGCGGTGTCCCATCTATCCAAGGGTTCTAAAAGGTTAGAAAATTCATCCTTTCATCTGTCATTGTAGTTTAGCTCATTTCATTGCTAGTGCTAGCTAGGTGTTTGATGAAATGCCTAAATTAATTAGTTGCTTCTAATTCTAGGTTAGTTGTTATGTGGGAGTTTATTTGATTTATATACAATTTGAGCTCAAATTAAAGGATGATTTGTGGGTTTTAGTGCCGTCCCAACCCCGTCCCCGTCCTCACCGCCGTCGATCGCCCGTGCCGTCCCGTCGCCGGCACCACCTTGGTGAACTCTTGTTCTTATCTTTTTTAAAAAAATCTTATTGTATGATTTAGATAGTTACTTGTATAATTTTCTTACTTGTATGATTGTTTGTTATATATAGTGCCATGGTTTTGATATCCGTCCCCGTCGGCCTCGTCCGGTCTATGATTCGGATATGGTATATTATCTTTTATAACTATTTGTTTCATTTCGTGTTTATGACAATTATGCCGCCAACTTGACATAGATTTTTTTATCTAGGAGGTATGTGAACCGAAATTTCAACCGACCCTCTTGTCGAGAAGTTAAATTTAGTTGAAAAAGAAAACGATGATTTGAAAGAAAAATTGAAAAGAATTGAAGAAGAGAAGATGAAATTGGAGTTGTATGTCGCCGATGTCGTCGATGATCACAAGATCAAGATGGATGCAATGCGCTTGAAGATTAGAAAGATTAGAAAATATGCCATTAATAAAGAGTCTTGGTATCATTATGTTGTTGGATCAATTATTACCTTAGTTGCGATTTTGATCGCATTTGTTGTTGCATTTAAATGTTTTAGATAGTTGTATGTTAGTTTTAATGTATGTTTTAGATGCTCTAGATAGTTGTATGTTGTTTTATGAGAACTATGTATGAACTTTATGTGTATATTTTTGCAATAATAACATTTGGTCACTACTCTATTTGGTTTTAATGTGAGGAACTTGTATTAATTTGGTCACTTCTCTATTCATGATGTAGTGTAATGGTTTTTCATATACTTATATAATGCAGATGAGCCGGCAATGGATGTACGATGACCGACGCTCTCCCGAGTTCATTAATGGCCTGCAATATTTTCTCGGGGTGGCTGAGGCAAACAAGCGGAATGGTTTTATGTGTTGTCCATGTGATATCTGTAAGAATAAGAAGGATTACTCTTCCTAAAAAATCCTTCACAGCCACCTGCTTCGGTCCGGTTTCATGTCCGACTATAATTGTTGGACCAAGCATGGAGAAAGAGGGGTTATAATGGAAGACAATGAAGAAGAAGAGGATGATGACAACTATCCTAGGTTCCCTGAATACGGTGGTATTACAATGGGGGAAGAAGCTGAAGAAGATGCATCAGATGAGCCCGCTGATGATCTTGGTCGGGCCATTGTTGATGCACAGAGAAACTGCGAAAGTGAAAAGGAGAGGTTGAAGTTGGAGCGCATGTTAGAGGATCACAAAAAATTGTTGTACCCAAATTGCGAAGATGGTCAGAAAAATCTGGGTAGTACACACTGGAATTGCTGCAATGAAATGCAGAGAATGGTGTATCTGACAAGAGATTTGAAAAGTTACTGAAAATGATAAAGAAGATGCTTTCAAAGGATAACGAATTGCTCGCCAGTACGTATGAAGCAAAGAAGGTGATCTTCCCTCTAGGATTAGAGGTGCAGAAGATACATGCATGCATTAATGACTGCATCCTCTATCGCGGTGAGCATGTCCCGCATCTATCAACACAAATGCGAAAATTGCATGAGTGGTACATGGAAGTCGCAAAGGAAGGGCGAACCATGCTCTGGGTGACAGTTAAGAAAGAGCATTACTTCATGGAAAACCATATATGTATTGACCTTGAAGAAAATTTTCAGTTATACAATCAAGACGCACTCGACAAAGCTATCGTCAGTTGCTATTGTCTGTAAGTGATTTATTTCTGTAATTTAAGTCTCTAGCTCAGCTCGTTCATTACCTGTAATTATCCTCATTATATTTTTTTACGCTATTATGCAGAATGAAGATTCTCGAATGCAAAAAAGAGAGAATCTATGACATTGGGTTCATTGACCCATATGTCGTTAATTTTGTTACGATACAAAACCACGCCAAGGACACAGAGGCTAACTTGCTAAGATTTTTAAAGAAACAAAATTCCAGAACAGAAATACTATTTCCTTACAACTTCAAGTGAGTGTTACTGTCTTGTACATTCTATTTGTGCTTACTCGATGTTTAGTGTAATTCATGAGTTATGCATGCATGCGTATATAAACGTGCGCAAGTTCCACTGGATTCTGCTAATCATTAAAGTTGACGATGGAGTAGTTGAAATCATGGACTCGTTACATAAATACCCTGAAGAGTACAGCAGCGTGGTTCAAATGCTCCAGAAGTAATTTCAATCACTATTGCACTATATCGGGCTCTTTCGTTCATTTCCTGATATCAAGTAATTAATAACTCCTTTATTCATTTTCTTTGTCAGGCAGGTGTTGGAAACGGTTCATCAGGGAAGTTGTCGGTGAATGGAAACCGGAGCTGCGTTTTCGGAGGATCCCGGTAAGTAGGACTAGCTAGGTCCGTGCATCTCTTTAATTCTAGTTTCAATACCATTATCATGCTTGATTATTATTTGATTGAATTTTATTCTCGTAAAGTGCATGAGATAGGAACAGGGACTAATTTATGTGCATACTACGTTTGCGAGTTCATTCACATGACGACCAGTGAGGTGCGCAGAGATGTAAGACAAACTGAAGTACGTAAACACTATTCACAATTTTATTTTATTACCATCAATTGTGTTGAGTTTAATTCATAATTTTTTATGATGATTTGATACAAATATATACACACAACTCATATATGCATAGTGATCTCCTTCTTTTAAAGATGGAAGAGATGCAGGAGAAGATCCTACCAAAGAACCGCCTACGAGCAATTCAAGAGTAATTGGTGGGATTTTTGCTTACGGAGGTCATATCTGAAAATGGAGAATACCATTGCCACTAATGCCTCCATGTAATTTAATGATCTCCATGTAATTAAATAGATATATATACCAAATTGTTTATATATGTATGCTCGTAAGAGAAATTATAGTATATTATATATGCATCAACATGTACAGTATGTAGTAGCGTAGAATATGTATACAAAAACTTGTTTGAAATGAAAAAGAATTAAATGGAAAACACAAAATGAAAAGAAAACACAAAATGAAAAATAATTGAATGAAAAACACAAAATGAAAAAAAAAACTTTAGTCCCGGTTGATAACACCAACCGGAACTAAAGGTCCTCCAGCCCAGCGCACGAGCTCCGCCCACGTGGGTAGCTTTTAGTCCCGGTTTGTGACTAACCGGGACTAAAGGACGGGGACTTTAGTCCCGATTTTGTTGTCCCGGTTGGGTAACCGGGACTAAAGGCTCTTTTTCTACTAGTGCGAGAGAAAGACCAGGCTCCTGCCAGATTATCCATGCGTTCTTTGCAACTGCAATGAAGCCAGAACTCATCTATTCTTTTTGCCCGAGCTTGCTGGCAATACATTTGTCCTGCCCTTCATTTGCAGGAGGCCTCAACTCATTTGGTCGCCATTCAAGGATAATTTACAAAACCCTTTCTTCATGGAAATCATTATCCTATGTGCTTGGTCAGTGTGGTAAACAAGAAATGAAAATGTTTTTAGTGACATCAAACTTCAAAGCCAATCTATACAGATGTAGGTCAGTATTCAAGGAAGAGCTAAGGTGGCTGGAACTTAGGCTAACGAGAAAGAAATACCTCACTTTTGCTACATGGGTAGACAGCTTGTTTCTCTGTATAGATTTTTTTCTCCCTTTTTCTTTTCCTATACAAAACTCGTGTACCTTGTATTTCAAAAATCAATAAAATACATGCAACAGAGTCATGCCATCTTCCGCTCAAAAAAATATAGGGACCAAGACGTAACGTTCCGCTAGGTTTACTCGCATAGCCGTGAGGAAGCGATCTAGTGTCAGTTTTCCGACGCCGACCTCCGGCGGCTCTCCTCTGCTGACGACCTCCTGGTCGTCGGTAGTGAGGGGGGTCGCCGGACCTCGGGTGTGCGGACGTGTTTAGATCAAGGGTTAGGTCCTCCGTAGTTCAGGTTTTATGCCGCGTGGCACCTTGGCTCCGACGAAGTCGACGACGGTGATGAATAAAAGTGTTCCAGGTTCTTCCCCGTTGGTGCTCTACTCTGTGGTCGGCGAGGGATCTGGACGTTAGTCTGTTCAAGCGTGAATAGCGTGGCGGCGGCGGCATCCTTGTGGTGGGCTTATGTCATCGGGGCTCCGTCGCTGCAACGACGTTCTCTCTAGCGTCGGAGTGGAGCTCGGGAGGTCGTCCAGGAGTACGCGCAGACGGTTGTCTGCGCTACTGACAGGTGTAAGATGGTGCATCTTGTGATGGGTTCGTGATTGGAGACTGGCAGTTCTGGTTTCCTCCTCCGACTTCGTCGTGAGGGGGTGTCAGATTTCGAGTTCGATGGCGTGGCCGAGATCGTGTTTCCCCGGTCTGATTTTTCAACGGCAATGGTTTTGCTTCTGGCAAACTAATTTAGCGGTACGTAAAGCTACTAATAAGCGATAGAGCCGCGTCGAGCTCGGCTGAAGAGGCGATATGTCCTTTTTCTCTTTGGTAGCTGCTACGGTGGTGCCGAAGGAGGGGGACATGCGTTGATATTTTGCTTAGGATTCTCCTATCTTTTCAGTTCTGTAAGGTCGGTATTTACGTGACTTGTAATTTGATCTTTATTATATAAATGAGACACGTATTATCAGAAAAAAATAGGAACCGAGAAAACACGGGAATTAGTTGGTACTGATCATTCCGGTCTCGGTTCTAGTTAGTTCGGGTCGGTTTTTGGTCCTTGGTTTATTCGTCCATCCCTAACCCTGCTACTCCCCCAACCAAATCTGGCCGCCAATTCAGATGGGTAATTCAGACTTTCTATTTATACTGTGACCTCCAGTGCCGATCGAGCGGCCGAGTAAGGCTCATCCCGACTCCTCTCCAACCATGGGCGGTTGGGTCCATGGGCGGATCTCATGCTGTGTGCCTGTGTCACGTCATAGGACAGGTAGCGGAGATGTCTGTCGGCAATCCGTCCGATCGTAGAGGCTTTGAGTCCATCCATATGCCACCCACGAATTTCAGTCGACACACAGAAACAAAAACCAAGTTTGAATTGTGGCCACGGACGGACTACTACTGGACCACTTTTACAAACACGCACCCACAAGCGCACTATAAGTTCGGATGCACCACCCAAGCAGTTTTTTGCCATCAACACTTGCTTGTGCATTCCAAAATACCCATATAGCATACCACCACAGCTAGCTGAACCCATGGCTAGATCCTGGCTGCTCCTGCTCTTCCTCCTGGAGGGGTTCCTCCTGTCGTCGGCGAGGGCGGCGGCGTGCCACCCCGATGACCTCCGTGCGTTGCGGGCCTTCACCCGTGACCTCGGAGGTGGGGGCGTCCTCCTCCGGGCCGCGTGGTCCGGCGCCTCGTGCTGCGGTTGGAAAGGTGTCACCTGCGCCGGCGATGCAAGCGGCCACGTCACGACGTTGTGGCTCCCCGGGCACGGCCTTGTGGGGCCCATCCCAGCTGGAGCATCCTTGGCTGGCCTCGTGCGGCTGGAGTCGCTGAACCTTGCCAACAACAGATTGGTCGGTGTCGTCCCATCGTGGATTGGTGACCTTGATCACCTTTGCTACTTGAATCTCTCTCATAATTCATTGGTTGTTGATGTTCCCAAGAGTTTGCAGATACGGCTGCTAAGAGGTCTTGCCACTGCCGGTCATTCACTGGATATGCCTTTCACTTGTGTGCCATTGCATGTGAAGCGTAACCGAAGAACACTCGATGAACAACCAAATACAATAACTGGGATTCACAATACCGTCAGATCTGGGAGCAACAATGTTGTTACTGGGAACGACAACACTGTCATATCTGGGAACGACAACGTTGTGTCTGGGAGCCACAACACTGTCGTCACTGGGAGTGACAATGTCGTAAGTGGTAACAACCATGGCGTACCTGGGAACAACCATGTCGTATCCGGGAGCCACAATGTCGTATCCGGGAGCCACAATATCGTTTCTGGGAGCAACAATGTTGTATCTGGGAGCAACCATGTCGTATCTGGGAGCAACAAAGTCGTGACAGGAGGTTAATGATATGTTAGTGGATTTCTTACATCTTCCCAAATAAAGCTCACGTCCTTGTTCAACTTCAATGTAGCTCACAATCACTTGGTGGGGCCAATAAAAATATAAAAATACCCCGCATGTTGCAGCAGCAATCTTTTTAAGAGCTTTGGTCGGACGTTAAACACACATGGTATATGAAGTTATCTACGGGAATAAGCAATATTAAATTGGTCACAATAGTCGAGAAGCGAGTACGAGTATTCCTAGTATTCCTCAGATCTGGCTTTCCTCGCCAAGAGAGGCGGATGCTATCTGCTAAAAATTTGAAGCTTATGGATTTCTCAAGGAATTTTATAGTGTGAATTTCTCAAGTAATTTTGCAGTCTGAATTTTCTCAAGGAACTTTTACAGTCTAAGCAGGGGCGGACGCACGATTAGAGCATCACTAGTAGAACCCCTAAACCCTCAAACCCTTATAGCAGTTTTAAGGGTTGAGAATTGGCATTTTTTGTCACTTTTAAGGGTTGAAAAACAGGGGCAAAGACTAGAACCCTCAAACCCAACCCTTATAACGGAATATTTCCGTTATAAGGGTTGGGTTTGAGGGTTCTAGTCTTTGCCTCAACCCCAACCTTTAAAACTGACATTTCACATATCACAATTTAGCACTACCAAAACACAATCAATCTTCAAACAAACTCGGCGCCTTCTCCTAAACCACTTGGACGTCCATCAAGCACCTCCGTAGGCGCCGGTGGAGTCCTCCACACCGCCGTCGCCACCACCACTCATCGGAGTGTCAGCTCGAAAAGTAGAGGACGCAGCACGGAACATCCTCTTCCTCTCCGCGATGTCGTCCTCGTAGTCCTTCCACCACTGCAATTGTTCTTCATCCAATAAACCCAACAAAGCACACATGAGAATGTACCAATAGCATACAAAATTAAAATAGAAATGAATACTCACATAGTCACTTTCCACGGTTCCACTAGGCGGTGCATCCCTCACTTGGTCCATGGCCGCACTCCAACGAGCACAAGCGGGCTTCATCAAGTCCCACCGGCCTTGAAGCGACCGAAATGAGCGAGAGATGAACCCACTATTCTTCGGCTTCATCTTCAAGTAGGCGTCCTCGATGCATTGCCAATACCGTTTACCAGTTTGGTCGGTACCGGTGCCCGCATCCATCCCCACCGATGCCCAAGCTCGAACCAAGAGCACATCTTCCGCGTCGGTGTAGTTCGACGAGCGGACGGCGGGCGAGCAGCGGCGGCGAACGCCTCCTCCTCTATCTCGGTGATGTCCTCATCATCATCATCCTCCCCTTCCTCCTCCGCATCATCTCCTCCCTCCAAATCATCATCATCCCTATAGGGATCGAGCGGTGGAGCGGTGATGTCCACCTCCGCTTCATGGAGCATGTCCATCAACGACGTGGACGGGGTGGACATTTCATCGAGCACCTCCGGGGCGGCGGCGACGGGCGCGGCGGCGGCGGCCACAGCCTTCTTCCTCGGGGCCCTCGGCTTGGCCACGGCCTTCCTCGGGGCCGGGAGGACGCCGCCTTCGCCTTGGAGGCAGCACGCGGCCCACCCGAGGCGACCTTGGCCCGGGCCCTTGGTGCGGCCGGTGCGGGCGAAACGGAGGCGGCCGGAGCGGGCGCGTCCATGCCGGAGCGGGCGGGCGGGAGGATGTGCTGCCCCGCACGCCGCCGCTTCGCGCCGACGTGGGTCGCGGCGACCACGGCGGCGACGTGCGGGTGGCTGGAGGCAGCCGGTGCGGGCGGGGCGGGCGGGGCGACGGAGGCGGGCGCCGGGGCGGCCGCGTCGACGGAGGCGGGCGCCGGGGCGAGGGGCGGCGCGGGCGGGGCGGTGGAGGCGTCCATGGCGGTGAGCGCGGCCGGGCGGGGCGACGGGGGCCGGCGGCGGAAGGAGGCGGTTGGGGGGAAAATCCCTCCCGCGCGAGTGGATAGGTTGTTTGCAGGTTTGAGGGGTTGACCCTCTCCAACCCTCACTTTTAGAGGTTGAGAGGGCAGCCCGGGGTCTGACCTGTAATTTTTTTTAGAGGTTTAGAGGTTTAGGGGTTCTATTATTTGCTTTTTTTTCGTTTCAACCCGTAAAAAAGCGGTTAAATTTACAGATTTGAGTGTTTAGGGGCACTACTAGACATGCTCTTACAGCGAGTGGGGGCATTGGCCCCCAGTCAATTTCCAGTCGTACGTATAGATGTCTGATAGGATTAAAGGAAATGCCCCCGGTCAGCCCAGTACCAGCGCCCCCACTCTCTCAAGCCCAGCCCTCTTTGTGAAAGCCCAGTAAGAAAAGAAATACTTGTGAACTTACTAGGCCAGTTTTCTCACGTCTACAGGCCACACTAGAGTCTACAGGCCTATATCATGCATATCATGATCGAATAACAGGATCCAGCGAGGTGCACCTCCGCCGCTTCATCTCTGGAGATTGGATGTGCAAAAAAAAAAAATCTCTGGAGATTGGAGAACGAGAGCAGAGCACGCGGGCGTCGTCGTAGTCTGCTCAACTTCTTCGACGATCGCGACCACCCTCCGCCGACCGCCAATCCGCCGACCGCCGAGTGCCCGGCCGGCCGGACGGCGCCGCCTAAGCTCTCATCTCAACCCGTAAACATTGGGGCTTTATTTTTGTTATCTTGATCTTTTCAGTGTAAAAATCAAATAGAATCCTTACTAATACGGTGGTCCTCAATTCCTCATTTATTTTTGTAGCACTATTTTGACATATTAGTATACTACCCGTGACCCAATTTCTAGGATTTGGAAATTTTCTATGCTAATGCAATCCGGCTAGCATGTACAATATATTACCATTCTTACTTTTCAGATTCAATGCTACTACTAGTCTACTAGCATATGGATCTATACTCGTATTGTTTCATGATTTGATGTATTGTTTCATGATTTGATGTATTGTTTCATGATTTGACTGAAGGAAATAATGGAGAGGTCTTTGATTAAGAAACGAGCAAACATCAACCCCACCAACACCACCACATTGCTATTGGAGAGGTAACAAAGTTTATTTGCAAGACAAATAATATTCTCATTTTTGCGACATACTCCCTCCGTTTTTTAATATAAGATGTTTTAGTATTTGTCCACATTCACCTATATTTAGATGTATGACATATTTTAGTGTGTATGTGCACTCATATTTTGGAGAATGTATATTTTGGACATATGTCCTTTCTGTTCAAAAAGGTTTGTTTACTTTATTGATTATGAGAAAACTGCTATATATATCATATTTGGATGTTTATAAGCTTTAGTTATGTGTTGTGATTTTTCTTTCTCAAAAAAAAAATTGTTGGTGAACATGGATGCCCCCGGTCCCTTTTTTCCCTGGTCCGCCACTGAGTCTAAGTGAACCTCGTTTGCTTCTTATCCTTTATGGCAGAGGATTTACCTGAAGTGCAATCTGTGAGAACGGCTACGACGAAAGAACAAACGGCATGCTCTCGGATTTACAGCGCGAGCTCGTGGAGCTAGTGAGCTTCTTGAATGGCGACTACATGCTGAAAAGTTTCGCCGAGTAGACCCAGAAGAAGATGCATGACCGTGAAGCGGGCCGAGCCATACATGCCATAGGCCGTCCCGGATTTTCTGCGGGCAAGCAAGCAGGCCAGATGGTTGGTTGCAAATGAGTTTACGATTGTGACTACGATACCATCTTTAACAAGTATATATAAGAGCATCTTTGACAAGTAAGAGCACCGCCTCAGTTAGTACTTAAGTAGATAAACCCTACTTAGCAGGCAAGCAACAACAAAATTGTGAAATATTATTATTAATATATGAAATGTCATGCAAGAGCCTTCATAATATAGCCTTTTTTGTCAATGTATTACTCTTTTTTGCCTTAAATTGTAGAGTGCACATCTGTGGAACATTTCCTTGGATGTCATTAAAAGGAGCACATGAGTTATATATAATGAAGATTTAGTCTGGTGTTCATTGATATTCCAAGACTGATTGGAGGGTGTGTGATTTCAAGTTGTGGACAAAATCAAGTTTAGTTTCCTATTTATTTATTTTAGATGGGCCATGCTTCGGTTTATATGGATCACATCCCATTGAGCTTCTTATATCTCAATTTTTCTTTGGCAAAGCCCATCTAGTCTTACTTGTAGTGGCGGTTTTTGAGGTAGTTTTACTTGCAGTAGTAGTTTTGAATGATAACTTCAAGGAATGAGAGTTGGGTTTCGATTTTTAAAATATTTACAAGTTTAAGGTTCAAAATGTACTTCTTCCTTTAAGAACCCTTTGAGTTGTCAAAGCAGTATGTGTTACTAAAGCTGTTTTTTCGGCACACACATACATTTGGGGGTGTGATTGGTAGCATGCACCCGTTTCTCGTTTTCACGGATCATGTTCCTGCAGGGACGACTGGCTGGGTAAATGTAGGCAAAAAAAACCATGTTTCGTATGTTGTTTGGTCGCTTGCATTCCATTACCTTGCATGACATGAGGAATTTTACCCGGATGTGTGGTTGCATGCATAAGCAAGTGATGCAGTCATTGTGTGTTTGGTTGTGTGCTATTGGTGGTTGTTCTCACCTCTTCTCACATGGTGAACATACCTTAATTTTTGTAGGTTCTAACTATCTAGAGCTAGCTACCTTAATTTATGTCCTCATTAACTTGTTTTATGTCCGTGTGAACCGTCCACATGAGTTGGAAGAGAAGTACGGATGTAAAACGTCTTGGGAAGGTAAGATTGGTGAGTTAAATAAAGGAGCACGGGTATTCATGAGAGAACCTTTCCTGAGAGCACGGATGCGGAGAAGAAGTATTGAACAATCGTATACCACCAGTCGTATGAACCATATAAACCATATAAACCGTCAGGTAAATTAGAAGGGTTGATTACATCAGGCACTTAAGCTTGGTTAAGGTTGGAGAACGGCATCACTAGCCTGTCAGTTGGAGTTTGACGAAGAATAGAGTTACCGTGATATATAGTTTGAGTAGGTCCATGACCGAAAGTGAAACTCAACTATGTTACTCCTCCTTGAACCTTGCATCTTCCATAGTAAATATAACAAGGAGAAAAATAATCAGAGCTTGATGTATTTTGATAGTTGAATTTATTAGAATTCACAACCAAAGATGTCTCCGCATCCAATCAACACGTAAGTCTCCTACCTAGAAAGGATAGGTTGGTTCACTTGAGGAGAATTTTTTCTATGATCATACCCCAACCATGTCATTCATGAACAGGCTCCGTAAGATCCCATAGAGTAGAATGGAATAAGTCATGTGACATGATCCAATATTACACTTACCCTTTTTTTATTATAGTATGTAAATCCATTCATTCTCTTTGCATCAATGGTGATCTGCAATTCTATCGGAGTAAAAAAGGGATCTAAGGAAGAATGTAGGCTATTTTTTAATTAGTAGCAAGTAAATATTTGTTTGGAGGTAAAAAACTTGCGATATTGTGGGGATAAACACCAAATAATCAAGAGACGTGAGACAATCCAGAAAGCAATTGATCATGATCAAATTTGTAAGCCCACTTGGATATTGAGCATTTACCCATTACTCAGGTGATATGCTGTGTTTTCGAGGGGTATAATTAGGAAGAAAAGAAAGAAGGGAAGCATTTCAAGCATGGATATTCTTTCAGTAGTTTGAAGTGAATGAGTGATGTGGAGAGGCTGATGGTCCTGATTTGTGTTTGCACTGCACTATAGGCCACAATTTTGTTAGATCAATTAGTAGATTGGAGCAAGTAGATGAAAGACAATATGATTTTGGTACCAAGTCCACAGAACACATGCACCGAGTAGCAAGAACGAAAGAGGGGATGGTGGACAAACTACTTGCTTACACCTTGTCACTTCCGAATTCCGTAATCACTTACCAGAAAACTTGTACGCCTATGCTCTAGAAACCACTATCAAAATACCTTTTAACATTACTCCAAACCATCGTGCCTAGTTCTATAGATATTTAAGGACGTTATAGAAAAGTAAAACACACTAGAGTGAAATCAGTTGGTGGAGTAATGCGATATCTTTGGTTTCGAAAACCGAGAGTAAAATATGTTGCAACAAATGTTTTTCTTAAACATCCTACCTAACTAAAATAAGTTAAAAATATTTTTTTAAGCAGGCGAAGATTTCTTTTAGATCATGAATATTATATTACACAAAAAAACGTTTCTCGCAATGTACATTAGCATGAGTGTAAATTGTACTATCTATACATGAAAAGAACTATTAAAGATTGTATATCGATATATGTATGAGTAACGACATTTACTTACTTGTAGTGACGTTAGTCAGGTAAAAATATTTAGTATAAATTTGAAAAACTCACCAGAACAATAGCTGAGTTCAGATTCAAGATGTTCATATTCAGAAGACAACAAATAAGTGACTATATGAATGATAATGCTATACATACCTGGAATACAGGTGATCAAATTGAAGAGTGGAGCACGGGGAAGGATGTAGTGTTATTCAAGGTTGATTTCGGAAAAGCTTACTATAAAATTAATTGGGTTTTCCTGAAAAATTATATGATTCAGAAGGGTTTCCTAGAGTAGTTTGTAGAGTGTGTGATGAGATCTGTTACATGTGGTAAAGTAGTTGCTATGGTGAATAAAATTAACTGGGTTTTCCTGAAAAATGATATGATTCATCCCTCTCGATCTATTTGTTGTCGCCTTCGTAGAAATTTTGTACAACATATATAGAGCATGGGGAGATGGGTAGATATTGCGAATTTTTGTGTGGAATTCGTACCTTTGGAATTAAAATTATAACACTATCGTTTAGTCCAGCCAATAGTTCACCACTATTCAAGAAACCGAGCAAGGACAGAACCGGATCATCACCAATAATATTCCAATGCCGCTGGTAAAACCATGTTGTAAAACCATCGACCCCCGACGCATTTGAAGGTGCCATGTCGAAAGAGCTTTCTTAATCTCCTCAGCCATGTAATCCTTCTAGAGAAGATCATGTCAGAATATGTAATAGGAATACACGTATACGAGTATGGTATAGTATACCACCTCGTATATGTATAGCTTGTACGCCACGGTAGGGGCTCTTCCTACCTCCTATAACACGTACCCCGATCCCTCCAACGAGGGCTATCGGTTCCGCTACACGTACTATGACATGGTATCAGAGCGACGATCTCCTGAGACCTAGCCGCCGCCGCCGCCGCTAGATATCAGCCGCCGCCGTCGCCGCCCTCAAGCCCTTCTCACGATCCTTGCTGATCGGAAGCCAACACCCACATCAAATCACGATCCTCTTGATCGGAAGCCAAAACCCACCTCTCCCACGATCTTAGATCGGAAACAAAAAACCACGATACTCACGATCCTTTGATCGGAAATCTCCCACGATCCTTTGATCGGAAAAATCCCTTGCCGGCTCCCATGGCCTCGACCTCTGCGATGCCTGGCCTGACCGAAGCCTTGGGACCATCTCCTTCCCAGAAGCTGACGAGGTCGAACTTTCTGTTCTGGAAAACTCTCGTCTACCCCAGCCTGCGTGGTGCTCAAGTGCTCGATCTTCTCAATGGCACCGAGACCGCCCCGGCCAAGCTCTTGGAAGTTGAAGACTCGGAGAAGAGAAAGACTCAAGTCCCCAATCCTACCTACAGTGCATGGTTGATCCGGGATCAGACGGTGTTGAGATGGATTGTTAATTCTCTCTCCCCGGAAATCTTAGCCCATGTGGTTGACATCGACTCCTCTACTGCTGTCTGGACTGTCCTCACGAAGATGTTCACTGTTTCCTCACGGTCCAGGATCAATCAGCTGCGAGGGGAACTCAACAGCACCAAGAAACATGATCTCACGACAGCACAATTCTTCGCCAAGATGAAAGGTTTCTCCTCTGAACTTGCTGCTATTGGTAAGCCAGTTGAGGAAGATGAGATGATAGGATACATTGTCAATGGCTTAGATAGTTCGTATAACAATGTAGCTGCTGCTGTCAATGGAAATAATCTAGTCACCCTTGATGATCTTTATGCTCAAATTTGTGCTCATGATGCGCGCCAAGATATGCTTGCTCACACAGGACAAGACAGCAGCTTCACCTCCTCGGCCAATGCTGCGGCCCGGGGACGGATTCTCTGGTGGTGACCGCAGTGACCGTGGTGATCGCGGTGATCATGGTCGCTTTGGTGGTGACCGTGGCGACCGTGACCAATATGATGATGATCGGCGTGGCCGGTATGATGATAACCGCAGCCGTAATCGCAATGAGCGTGGCCGTTCTGCTGATCTTGACGATCGGTCCGTCGCGACCGCTATGAGTCAGAACGGCGCCGTGACAACAGTCGCGCCAGTATGATGATCGTCATCGCATTGATGACCGACGCGATGGAGGCAAGGGGCGCCGTCGTGGCCATGGCCGTGCTCCTACGCCTTATGTCAACACCACATGCCAAATCTGCAAGATACACGGTCACCCAGCTTCTGATTGTTGGTGGCGCTACAAAGATGATGACAAAGATGATTCTGATGATGACCGTGGCAATGACAAGAAAGCTGCAAACATGGCATCTTATGGCGTTGATACAAACTGGTACCCTGATAGTGGTGCTACTGATCACATCACAGGAGCATTACACAAGCTGACAACCTATGACAAATACAAGGGACGTGATCAAGTGCACACGGCTGATGGCAATGGTATGTCTATAAGTCATATTGGTTATTCCATGTTGCATACTCCCCATAGTAATTTACATCTAAACAACGTCCTTCATGTTCCTAGTGCCTCTAAGAATCTTGTTTCCGTTCATAAACTTACACTTGATAATGATGTGTTTATTGAATTTCATCCCCATTTCTTTTTTATCAAGGACCAGGCCACAAGAAGAATTCTGTTTAAAGGGCCGTGTCATGATGGTCTCTACCCGCTAGTTCCTTATTCTACCGGGTCTTCCAAGCAAGCTTTCGTCACAATAAAGCCTTCGTCATCGACATGGCATCGCCGTTTAGGACATCCTTCCTCGTTCGTGGTGCAGCAAGTCTTAGGAAAAATCAGATTTCGTTTACTCCAGAAATAAATCCTTACATTTGTGATTCCTGTCAGTTAGCCAAGAGTCATCAGCTACCATACCCTGTCTCGTCTAGTGTGTCTACTGTTCCCTTGGAACAAGTATTCTCTGATGTATGGGGTCCTGCACCTGCTTCTGTAGGAAAACACTTATATTATGTAAGCTTCATTGATGATTTCAGTAAATTTACGTGGATTTATTTGCTCAAGAACCGTTCTGATGTGTATCAAGTCTTTCTTAATTTCCAAGCCTTTGTTGAGCGTAAATTTGCTAGGAAAATTATTACTATGCAAACTGATTGGGGAGGCGAGTATGAAAAACTCAATGGCTTCTTTCAGAAAATTGGCATCACCCATCATGTTTCTTGCCCCCATGCACATCAACAGAATGGTTCTGCTGAGCGTAAACACCGTCATATTGTTGAGGTTGGCCTTGCCTTACTTGCACATGCCTCCATGCCATTAAAATTTTGGGATGAAGCTTTTCTCACAGCCACTTTTCTAATCAATTTACTCCCTAGCAAAGTAATTGGTTTTGAAACTCCTGTAGAACGCCTTCTCCACACAAAGCCCAACTATGATTCCCTTCGTATTTTTGGCTGTGCTTGTTGGCCAAATCTCCGCCCATACAATAAACGAAAATTGGCTTTTCGCTCCACACGATGTGTGTTCTTGGGCTATAGCCCTCGCCACAAAGGTGTTAAGTGCCTAGATGTCTCCACCGGCCGAGTGTATATTTCCCGGGACGTGGTGTTTGATGAAAACATGTTTCCTTTTGCTCAGTTGCATCCTAATGCTGGTAGACGTCTTCACAATGACATACTTTTGCTGCCCACAAATTCATCTTCTTCTACTAATGGGGATGTACAACATGATGACCATATGCCTTTACCTATCATACCCATTGTTGCTAACCATGAACAGGAACATGCTGACACTGAAGATTCAGATGACTCAGATGATAGTGCTGCCACAGCCGAGCCTACCAGTTCAAATCCCAGTGAAAATGGTGAAGAAATGGACTCAAACCATGAAGAACAAAATTCGGCACAAGATGCCAATTCTGGTGACAGATCCGATGAGGATTCTGCCTCGGATCACCCACCATCTGATCCCGAGGTGGATCTGTCGGAGAATCTGTCTCCTGACATGACGCCTGCGGCCTCGCCCGCCGCGTCGGAAGCTTCTGCGCCAGATTCGTCTCCGCGCCCGTCGCCCGCTGCCACGTTGCGGCGGTCCCGCTCGCTGTCTCCCGCGCTGTCGGATGCAGCGCCGACCGGATCTGCGCCCCACTCCCCGCACGCCACGTCGTCGACGCCAACTGGTTCGCCTGCTGCCCACATGCACACGGACGAGGCCACCCAGTCTGCTTCAGCCACGTCGCCGACAGCATCTGCTGGGTCCTCTGATTCCTCTGGATCTTCTGTGCCTGATCCTGCTGCTGATATTTCTGCACCCGGAGCACGCACACGGCTACAACAAGGAATTGTTCAACCACGCGAATTCAAAGATGGTACAGTGAAGTATGGCAAACAAGTAAAAATTTATAAAAATAATCGTGTTCGTTTTGGTATGCTTGCTTCTACAGATGAACCACGCTCTCTCACTGAAGCTCTTGAGGACTCAAAGTGGCGCAAAGCAATGGGGGAAGAATATGATGCATTGCTCCAGAACAAAACATGGCATTTGGTTCCACCTAGCTCAAAAAAAATCTCAATCCGATTGACTGCAAATGGGTGTACCGTGTGAAGAAACATGCAGATGGTACAATAGACAGGTACAAAGCTCGTCTAGTTGCAAAAGGTTTCAAGCAAATGTATGGCATTGACTATGAAGATACTTTTAGTCCTGTTGTTAAGACAGCTACTATTAGAACGGTATTATCCATAGCAGTTTCTAGAGGATGGAAATTGCATCAACTTGATGTGAAAAATGCTTTCTTACATGGTGTTTTGGAAGAGGAAGTTTATATGAAACAACCACCAGGGTTTGAAGATCCAAATGCGCCACATTACATTTGCAAGCTGGATAAGGCCCTCTATGGGTTAAAGCAAGCTCCTCGGGCATGGTATTCTAGACTCAGTTCAAAGTTATCTGATCTTGGTTTTATTGCTTCCAAGGCTGACACTTCCTTGTTCCTCTACAAAAGTCTGATATCACTATATTTATGTTGATTTATGTTGATGACATAATTGTTACAAGTTCTTCAGATCATGCCATTCCTGCCTTACTTAAAGATCTCAATGAACACTTTGCTATTAAAGATCTTGGAGAGTTACATTTCTTCTTGGGTATTGAGGTAAAGAAAACTCAAGATGGAATAATATTGACCCAAGAGAAGTATGCTTCAGATTTGCTTGAAAAAACAGGTATGCACCAAAGCAAGCCAGAAAGTACACCACTGTCTCCAACCGATCCTCTCTCCCTCACGGCAGGGGATCCATTAGATTCAGAGGATTGCACAAGGTATCGCAGTATTGTTGGTGCCTTACAATACCTTACTCTTACACGACCAGACTTGTCTTATTCTGTTAATAAGGTTTGCCAATATTTACATGCTCCTACATCTGTTCATTGGGCATCAGTAAAACGAATTTTGAGATATGTCAAGGGTACAACCAAGCTTGGTATAACATTCCAGCCATCTTCGTCTACACTTTTGAGTGCTTTTTCAGATGCAGATTGGGCTGGTTGTCTTGATGACAGGTGCTCCACTGGAGGGTTTGCAGTATTTGTAGGACCAAACTTGGTGTCTTAGAGTGCCAGGAAACAAGCTACAGTCTCACGGTCAAGCACAGAATCTGAGTACAAAGCACTAGCTAATGCCACAGCAGAATTGATATGGGTTGAAGCACTTCTCAGTGAACTTGGAGTTAAGCTAAAAGAGAAGCCCTGTTTATGGTGTGATAACATTGGTGCAACATACCTGTCAGCAAATCCAGTTTTTCATGCACGTACAAAGCATATTGAGATTGATTTCCACTTTGTTAGAGAACGAGTGGCAAGTAAGCAATTGGACATCAGGTTCATTTCCAGCAAAGATCAGATTGCAGATGGTTTTACTAAGGCTCTTCCAATAAAGAATCTTCATGAGTTTAGGCGTAATCTAAATCTTTCTCAAGTTTAGGCGTAATCTAAATCTTTCTCAAGTTTAGATTAAGGGAGGGTGTCAGAATATGTAATAGGAATACATGTATACGAGTATGGTATAGCATACCACCTCGTATACGTATAGCTTGTACGCCACGGTAGGGGCTCTTCCTACCTCCTATAACACGTACCCCGATCCCTCCAACGAGGGCTATCGGTTCCGCTACACGTACTATGACAGATCATTCATATCATCGGTTACTCAAGGATTAATTAACCACATCTAGAAGCTCATCCATCGGTTTGTAACCTTGGGTCTGATACAACGACATATAAAAACCAGCTATATCCTCGTGTACTCCTCAGGCTCGTTGCACACCCGACCATCCGCATCAAACAGCGAAGTAATCCGATTGATCCTCTTCCTATGCGCTGCATGTGCTTGGAAGTATGCAATTGTGATCTCCCGCGCGCAGCCATTGAACTCGCGACCTCCGCTTAAGCCACACCTCCTCTTGCCGCAAGGTCTCACGAAGCTGAGTCGCCACCGTTTTATGTTCCTCATTCGAGCCACTCCAGCCGAAGCTGCCCGCTGTCTCTCCAAACGTTGTTGAAGTTTAGCCACTCTCCTGGACAAGTTACCAAACTCTTCCGCTCCCCAGGCTCCTAGACCATTCTGGACTGTGACTAGTGCATCGACAACACCTTGCGAACCTCTTTGACCTGATCCCCTCTGCCACAATTTCTCAACAACACCCTCATATGTAGAGTGGGTGTCAAACTTGTCAACATCATTTTTACCTTGGGCAGCACATAACCATGATCAGACTCAGTTCAAACATATTGAGAAAGGCTGCGTTGGCTAACGCCCGATCCAACTGCGCCTTCATTAGCATCACCAGTTTTTTGTAGCAAGTGAAAGGGACACCATGCCACCCCATATCCTGGAGTCCACAAACACCTTCCCGAAAGGCACGCATTTGCCATTTTGGTCTAGCATTGGCACCAAACTTCTCCTTGGCATAAAGTGTCTCATTAAAGTCTCCAATACATAGCCAAGCAGCATGTTCAAATTCAAACAAAGTACGCAAGAACCTCCAACCATGATGCATGTTCTCCACTCTTGGTTCTCCATAAAACCCCGTTAAACGCCAGGATTTACCTTCTATTTGCACCGGCACATCAATATGGGAAGCACTGGAGTTTTCCAAGTTGAATGTCACCTCATTGGTCCAAAACAGACCAACTCCCCCGCTAAGCCATAGCTATAGATTAAAAAAAACACCCGGAAAAACCTAGAGTTTGGTTTAAATTATCCACACGCTTACCCCTAATCTTGGTCTCCATGACGAAGAGTAGGTCATTTCCTTCCTGCTTCACAATCTTGCGAAGCTCCCGAACTGTCTGAGGTTTCCCAAGCCCTCGACAGTTCAAACTTAGACAACTCATTGATCTAGGCGGGGCTGGGCTCCAACCTCCGCCGTATCATCTATCTTATCGCTCATTACAGAACTTTCATCTTCCTCAGTTCCTCGACTCTTCTTTGGGGCCCTTCTCTCCGCAGGTGTTTTAATCGGTGAACCATCAGCTGCTCTCTTCCCTTGAAGATCTTCCAACCCATTGCCCAGTGTGGAGCTATCAAAGTCAAGCCTGCGATAAACCTGCACATGTGCACGACCCTGACCACTCATGCCCCTCATTCCAATAGGTTAGGCATTAAACTCCATGTTATGTCCTCTAAAGCCAAAACCCATATGTTGTGCCCGGTAGCTATGTGACACCCCCGCAAAAGGATTAACATGTTCCATCTCATTCTTGTCCCCTTCCACACTGTTGAGCAAACTACTGACCCGACACCGGTCTTTTCTTTCTTCTATCTGGTAGTGCTCACAGAGATCCTTTGTACGGCAAATTTCCAGCCTCATCTCTCTCTCCCGGCGTAGGGCACACCAAATAAGCGTGTCCAATTTTCTCACAAGAGAAACAAAAATAGGGAAGGTTTTCATACTGAATATCATACTACTCTTGTGTATTCTCCTTTGCATTATCAACCTTCACCCACCCACGTATCGGTTTCTCAACATCAAGCAAAAATCTGACTCGCAGAGCTGCTCCAACAACATTCCCCTTCTAATATGTGTCCTTCTTGACAACCTCAACAACCTTTCTTGCAATACGATCAACCCAAGGTGGCCTCCGCAGATTGAACGGTAGTACTCTTGCCCAAATTAGCATCTTATCAAACACAATGTATGACAGTTGAGCAGTAATCTCAAAAAATTTAAGAACAACGCCATGCTGACTCACCATCCAAGGCGATCCTTTCCATATACGATCCCTCTCTCGTCCACTCTCTAGGGTAGCGACAAACATATTATCTCCAATAGAATTGAAGACCAATCCCTTAGGGTTGCTCCACGTCGGCCTCAGTGCCTTTAAGATCATGTTGACATGCAGCAATCTGTTATACAGAACCTTCCCAGCAAGTGCCCATTGCGGTCCTACTTCGACAACCTCTTCGTCTCCAAGGGGAGTCCTCCTCCTCAGTGATATTCATCTTGCCAAGCATATCAACCTTTCCCACCTTCTCCCGTGCGCCGCTTGCCGACGCCTTGTCCGCCATGTTTCCTCCGCTTCTCCGCACACCAGGAATCCCAGGGATGTCGGCAATGTAGGCGCAACACACACACACAACTACCTAGGCGCATCACACAGCAGGGCGTAGAAGACCAGGCATCTAGCCTGGATGCATTACCTGCCCTTTTTAGTTCCACCTCGAATAGCAGTTCCTCCACAATTGACGTACACGACGATGGAAATTTGCGACCAGACGACGCCCAAGCCAGCGAACCAGTGTTCCTGAAGCTAACATGGGCCACGGCCCAACCTACCCTAGTTCCATTTATACAACACTCATACATGTCTAGTACAAAATTTTGTACACATGTTGTATTAAGTGGGATCCCTTTCGCATCCTTACCATTAGGGAGCTCCTATATATCGACTGTGGCTCAACAAAAAAACATTGTTTTTTTCTCTTTTAGCTCTTTTAAATTTGTTTTTTATCTGAGAATTTTTAAATATAAACAAATTTTAAACGAACGTTTCTTAGATTTGAACAATTTTTTGAATTTGAACATTTTTTCAAAATCTGAAAGTTTTTTAAATTTTCACAATTTTTAGTTTGAACAATTTTTGAATCCGAACATTTTCAAAATCTGAACGTTTCTTAAAATCTGATTTTTTTTCGAAAATCTGAACAATTTTCGAAAATAAAAATTATGAAAAGCAACATAACAGGAAAACAGAAAAGGAAACAAAGAAAGACGGGGAAACAAAGAAAAAACGCCGAAACGGGCTGGTCCATTGAATTACAGCCCGACGGCCTTTAGCTGGTAGCCCAATACCCACAACTCTTCCAGTGCCGCCGCTCGTGCTGCGCTAGTGCCATGAGCAGATGAGCTCTCATTCACATCCATGGCGGCGGCAGCGGCAACGCTGTGAGCTCAAGACCGGCGCCACCTCTCTAAAATTCACATCATCGTAAGATGGTATGCTGAAGAATGCACTTTTCTTTCATCCGATTTTGTTTACTAGGGTTTTGATTGGGATATGTGTGACGCAGTCATGTTGCTGATTATACGATACGAGTATACGACCACATAGCTCGGCGGCCTTCAATGGTCGTGGAGGGCCGGAGGCAAAGGGGGCCGCGGGGCGCTGCTGGGTACTTGGATGAGGAGCGGGAGGCCGGGGTGGGCGAGGCCATGCGGGGATGACCACTTGTGGGCGCGACCTGGGCGGCCGCCGGCGTAGCCTGGCGGCGCCGTGAGGTGGATCGACGGCCGTAACAATCTCTTCCCTCTAATCATGCATTTGCTTCTGAGTTATTCACACGTTGCGAGTTGTTTAGTCATTGTTGCCCCCTGCTTGCTCGCTGCTCCATGTCAACTCAAATGCTACTAGAAGGGGGGAAAGCCTGCTGTTGCTGTTGCCGCTGGGTCTGGCGACTGACTAAGAATACAACATGTGTTGGATTGATTTGCTGGTCGACCTGACGTATCCCATGTAGTACTAATCTACTACATTTAACATGTGGGCATTGACTAGTAGTAGTTAATTAAGGTCGCTGTCATAGTAAGCTTTGCTGTCGCCCTGCCATTTTTTGCTACGGCCGGTCAGTGATCTGCTCCTTAATCCGTGACCGCCGGCAACCTCATTGGTGTAGCTCTTGGTCACGTCGCTCCTATCTTTGTTTTAGATCAAGAATAATGGTGTGCGGTTCTTCCTTTTTAGCTAGCTAGAGATTTTGGGCAATCAAGAATTCAAGATACTGCTCCAATTATGTTTATCCTATGCTTTGCAGTCCAATATCCCAACTGCAGTGCACAACTTTGATATTGATGTTGCCATAATCGTATCATTGGACGATTTGCTTGACTTTCATTTCAGCACATGCACCTTCAGTTTTCTTAAGTTGCACTGTCTATTCTAGCTATCATCCAACTGATAGCCTTGTAATTCAAATACTATTAGCAATGCAACCTATTATTATTAGCTTAGCTGCATGGTGTAACCTGCCTTTCTTGCAGGTAACCAAGCGTTTGCTTCTGCATACTGCTTGCTGCATGCGTGGTCGTCGTAGTCGTACTGTCTTGTTAGTACTAGAAGGAACTTGCAATTGCACTGTGTGGACGCTCTAGGTGAATTGGTTCATGACACATTGTTGTAATGCAACATGTGTTTGATTGATTTTCTCGTATAGCTGACACATATCTATTGCTGGGTCATGCTTGTTGACTAGTTGATCTTGCTGTCATATAGTTACCTGCAAACTATACACCCCGTCAGACACCACACAGATCCATCAATAGAGGTGTCTACATACTGCGTAAGCAGGGTGAGCTTACTCCTGGACACATTTACATCAACAATGAGATATTTGGGCATGGGGCCAACCAAACCTCCTAGTTAGTTGTAACTATGAGTGTGTATGTCAGGCAAACTCGATATATTATATACATCAATTATAGTGCGTGTACACAACTAATTTGATTTCGATGACATGATGTTGTGCAGAACAATATCATTTGCCGATTTGTTTGACTTTCATTTCAGCACATGCATATTGTGTTTTGTTCCCTTATCCAACTCTTCCATGGACCTGGGTGAGCCAAGTACCTTTTGCCGGACTTTCTGGGATACATGTTCAGCTGATCAACTCTCCTTGTTGCAATCAATCTATTCTATTATTACTTCACTATAAAGCGATATATGCTCAGAAGTCAGAATGCATACATGATCTACAAAGCTATGTTAACATCACGCGAAATTTATTTCATCAAATAAACACATGCATTTCTGGTTTAGGGAAAAAGGATTGTCCAGTTCAGCAATATATACTGCACTGCTGGGGTAACTATTACTCTTCAGAGCTCATCAACATTTAATTTAGAACACATTTGCTCTTCCTTCTGTTTGCAATCAATTCTGTCCCTGTCAATTGATATGTGTTGTTCTTTGATTTTGACTATGTGCAAAGTTATCTGAAATGGTCAATTGATCACATGTCTATAGTAATATGAAATTAAAGAAAATTATGCGTCATTCTTTCTATCTTAGTTTTTCAATCTCTCAGGATTGCAAATCAAATTTCTATCACTTCAATAATATCTGTGTAGATGGTTCTCGTTAACAAGTGTAACATTTATGTCGATTAACTCATATCTAGGTTTAGAATGTTCTTAATTCAACATCATAGCATCTAGAAAATCATGTCTACGGAGCCAAAATCTAACAGGCAACTGAACTAAACAAAATGTACTATAAACTCTTTGTAAGTTCATGTCTTGATATCTTGTGCCTGTTAAATTGCTGAAGTAATATTGTATTATCTCCATTGTTACATTGATGTTTTAAAAGGAAATAAATTATACGAAAAAAATCCGTTCTCATAATATTATATGTGTGCTTACGTATCCTACATTTATTTGCAAAAATCATGGAATAAGAGGGAAATGAATGTTGCTATTAATTAGTTAGCTCACCGCATCAGGTTGTTTCTTCCATTATCATATATGAAACTGTATCCAAAAATATTTTTAGGATCTTAGTCAAACAATAAATAAGCTATCTCTCTAAAGGCGTGTGGGCATAGTTAATCTTGTGAAATCTGTATATGTATTCTCCCAATCCTGCAATTAATAGCACTAAATGCATTAAAATTTGGCCTCATATATCACATATGTTTTCGCTATATAAACACACACACACATACCCTTTTCTCATAGCCAAACCAAGACCTATCACTCCCAGCATGGCAAGTAGCAATCCGCTTGAATGGCCAGAAGCCATTGTACCGGTGCAAACTCTTTCCGTATCTGGTATGAGCACCGTGCCACGACAGTACATCAAGCCTCCACCCGAGCGTCCTAGTGGTAGCACAAATGACCCTAACCTTAGAATCCCAGTTATCGATCTTGCTAGCTTCTCTAATGCCCCTGACCATCACCAAGCAATGCTAGAAGCAGTAGCTGATGCATGTAAGAACTGGGGATTCTTCCAGCTAGTGAACCATGATGTGGACATGGATGTTGTGAAGAGGATGAGAGGTGCATGGAGGGAGTTCTTTGACCTCCCCATGGAAGAGAAGAAGGTATATGCAAACTTACCAGTAACATATGAGGGGTATGGGAGCCGCCTTGGCGTTGAGAAAGAGGTAATCTTGGACTGGAATGACTATTACTTCCTCAATCTCTTCCCAAGTGATATCAGGAATCTTGATAAGTGGCCAAAGATTCCTGCTGACCTGAGGTTGGTAGATCTACGTCAGCTTAATCGTTATTTATTTTCCAATTTTATCATCATTCTTTGTTCTAGCAGTTTAGGAAAAGAAGGTTTCATTTATTTGTTCTGCTACATACTTTTCTAAATAATTTATCTATTTAATTTTGTTTTTGTATTTATGCAGGGAAGCCACTGAGAAGTATGCATGCCAATTGATAAGTCTCTGTCAAGTATTGCTCAAGGCTATGTCCAGTAGCTTGGGATTGGAGGAGGGCTACCTCCTTAGTGCTTTTGGTGGCAGTGATGGCATATCGGCTACCATGCGTGCAAACTACTATCCTAGATGCCCACAACCGGAGCTCACTCTTGGCCTCTCCTCTCACTCTGACCCTGGAGGTATTACCTTGCTCCTCACTGATGATAACGTCGAGGGGACACAGGTACGCAAGGGAGATGCGTGGGTCACTGTGCAAGCAGTTCCAGGTTCCTTCCTCGTAAACATTGGAGATCAGATTCAGGTGATCGCGGTGGTCCATTTACCTTTTTTATCAATATGATGTAATATATATTTTCAATATCTTGTCTAAATTAGCATTGTTGTCATTACATCTAACCACTATTTGTGCTCATGAAGCTAACGTGTGAAATTAATGCATTTTTTTCATCTACAAGGAGTTCAAGAGGACTATAGTGGCTTCTTGTAAAGATAAAATATACAATACATGGAAATAAATAATTTTTATAGTAGGAAGCTAACTTTACGTATGCAGTTGATTAGTTCCTTTTTTGCTTTTTGATTATGTTAGCAGCTGTTATTTTAAAATCAAAGGCTTTGAATTTTAATTCTAGTGACCAGCATACATACATTGACTGTGTACTTATTTAAGCATCACGATGAATTATGGTAACATCAGGGCCACTGTTATATGTTGCTATGTGCCTTGCGCTCATGGTTAAAGCAATTTATGTCATCCTTTGATTTTGTGGGAGTGATAAAAGATGAATGCTAAAAGAAAGAGAAAATGCAATATGTTCAACCTTCTAGATCTAGCTAGCTTGTACGTGTTTTCTGAAGTTTGAACATACATATCTGAACTATTGAACTGCTGGCAATTAGCATGCATGATCTGGACATACGCACCACAAGATGCCTGTCACATACAGTAGCATGCCATGCAGCTACGTCCAGATATGTGAAAAGATGATTACATGGATGCATGCATGCATAGAGAAGTTGAATGAAAGAGAAAGAAAAACCTACGAAAAACTGCTTAATATGAAGTTTCTAAGATATGTTTTTTTTACGATTGTTTCTAAGATATGTTGCGTGAACGTGATTTTTCAGATCCTGAGCAATGGGCAGTACAAGAGTGTGGAGCACCGTGCGTTGGCCAACTCCGCTAATGACCGCCACACCATCGCCTTCTTCTGCAACCCTCGTGGAGACCTCCCCATCGCCCCGGCCAGCGAGCTGGTTGGCCTGGAGTCGCCGGCGCTCTACCAGAAGGCTGTCACTTTCGACGACTACCGCAAGTACATACGCACCAAGGGTCCCAGCGGCAGGACGCAGGTCCAGTCCATCAACCGCACCATGCAGCCAGAGCCTGCAGCTTGATTCATCTCTGCATCCTGCATATATAGATGCATCATCCGAACAGTATCAACAGCATTTCAATCTGTTAGGTTGCCAGTGAGCAGATATTGCCATCGTGCATGTAATTTGTTTCTATGATTTGGAACCTTGATATATCATAGTATGTACTTCCGCTTTGTTTGAATTTTCTGCCATATATATGCAATGATCACCTGTCACCTTGATGTATCTTAATACAGTCAGGAGCAACTGTTACTCGAACAGACCCATGTGAGTAATTGGAAGTTCAGAGTAAGGGTCATGGATTCCAGAGATCAATTTGGATAATAATTAATCAATTTGTTACACAGTTCCACATTCAAAACTTAGACTGAAACAATATCTGCTAGTTACAACCACAATTGGAGAATGTTAACTCTAATCAATGATCTGAATCTCGTGATGAACCAATCAACGCTTCCTGTCTGTTGCAGAGCTCCATGCTTTTGATTACAGCAGGAAGCCCTTTCTGCTTATTCTCAGCAGGCTATGATCTCCCTCTCTCTATTCTCTATCAGGCATTCTTCCTTCAACAGTAGTAACTTCAGTTTCAGTTTTTTTGTATCACTTGTGCTTGTCAGTTCCAGTCCGGTCGTCGGCGCTCAAGCTGGGGTCAGTTTGGTAGAAGACAACATCTCCCACATCGCTTACAAAGTGATCAACCCTCAAGCTCTTGAGGAGGACGCTGACGAGGTGAACTGGGAGCGGACCTGACTTCTCCGGCTCTCGGTAGTATCTACCCAGCACTGGGCTCGCTGCCTTGGTCTGTTTTGGTTTCACAGGACAAGGTGGAAGTTGCAATTTTAGTACTCAGAAGTAGCAGTGCAGTAACTGTACATTTGTATCCGGCAGAGTAGGTAGTAGTGAGCTTACTGCTTCTACTAGGTGGTAGTGAGGTATTTGGGGGAAGAGGTGGTGGATGACATGGGTGCCAATGTCATGGTGGATGTTGTTGATCCACCCGTAGTCCCGATCCACGTCGTCAGGCCACCACGGAGGTAGCTCCATTCCTGTAACAGTCATTGCAGAGAATTGGTTGTTGGCAACATGAACATCAAACAACAGAGAGACGGTAAAACCATAGTGGCGCAGAATGTACCAATAAGGATACAAAAAGAGTGTGTGTCAGCAATTTTACGTAGCTAAGGTTTTCTTCCAGTGGATATAACAATAATAGTAGCTAAGAGATGTTCAGAAACTGATATAGTTCTATGTTCCTGCAACTGTGCCATCTCCCATGACAAGTCAAGTAGAAACTGAAGGACAGGCAGACTGCACCCAAGTCATGAACAATGTACAGATGATCTCTTCCCTGTATTTGTAATGAACTAATACAGGAAGCAAAAAGTACCTCGCCGCGGTACCAAGGGAGATCCTGGTGACCATGGTGGTGAAGGTACGTCACCAAATCAAGCCACATCACAAAGACCTGTTTCAAACGAGATGAGATGTCGCTGCTTGAGTTAGTTGTTCAGTGCAAGTTGCTTATAAGCAAGTCCAACAAAACAGTTAAGAGTTGCAGATTCTGCATGGTTGCTTACAACATATGGAACCCCGTACAGCTTAAGCACCGGTACCGGGCCGAACACACACGCCATGCCGATGAGCAGCGCGATCATCGTGAACCAGCAGGTGGTGGAGATGATCACGTCATGCCTCTCCTTGGGGCTAAACAGACCGCTGCTCGGATTGAAGTGCGAGCCGGCCTTGCCCGGGCTTCTGTACCACTGGAAACATCCAGGGAGATTCAGTTCAGTTTTCAGTTGAAGATACAGACCCATACAGTAAACAGCAGAATAACAAGAGCATCTTACGAGGTAGACGGGGAAAGCCAGAAGCGGGAATGGTAACGAGAAGCGTAGCTTCTTGGTCCGTGCTTCCAGTTTCTGGTACAGTCTCTCGGTGATCTGCACAGTTTCAGTTGGGCATCAGTTAAGAGCAGCTAAGCAGATGGAACAAAATTGTGATGTTCCAGTCCACACTTGGTCTCAAGGGCGACTGTTTTGTAATGTTCGATGCGCATCTTTGCACATCTTTGATCTGCGATGATTATTTTAAGTAGAAGCAGATCTGTGAGACCCTGAAATATTATCTAATCAGAATTGTGGTTGCAGAATGCAGTCCACAGTTGATCTAAAGCACTTGATCGCGACAAACACGGAACGACAAACATAGATATGCTTTGATTCTGAAATGGGCAAGGCCGACCTACATGACAACCAAGATGCCATAACAAGGGAATGCTGTTGTTAGGTAGCTCAGCTGAGTTAAGATTCGATGCGCATCTTTGATGACCTCTGCTGGTTAACTCAGCATAATCTTTCTCTCTCTCTCTCTTTCTAACAAAAATCTCAGCTTAGCAGCAGATCTGATCACGTGAGAGACATGAATAGATCTACGACTCTAGTAGCTGTCGCCGCCGCTGCTGCTAGTTGTGTTTGGCATTATTACCTACGGACGGACCACATCACTTGTTTGTTGGATCTTAAATCATATAGACCCTTTTGCTGCTGCCGCGCAACATGTCAACATGTGGCGCCTCTGCAACCGCTGAAAAGGCAGGCAGGTGCATTGTTTCTTCCTTTTCTAGTACCGCTGCTAGCTATTGCTAGTACCTCCATCGTCAGATATTCATGCAGCTAGTTGCAAAGTTTGTTTTGACATTTACACGAATCTGCCAAACTATGTAAACTTTTCACCACCTAGTGTCAATATATAATGCAAGGTAGAGGATCCTCAAGAGAATATCTGCCCAGTGATCGAGCTTTCTCTGAGTTTTCTTCTTTTTTTAGTGAGTAAAGCTCTCCTGAATTGTGGTGACAGAGACATGGTGGGAAAAAATATGTGCATGCAGACTGCAGTGTATGGTAGTGCTAACCGGGTGCCATGACTCGTCCTTTTCGATGTGGCCATGGTTCTGATGGTGCGTCCTGTGGCTGATCCTCCTGCACACACATATCAGTTAATCAGATTCAGATCGGGTTAAGAAAAACTACTAATTAGTGCTACCCCATATCGCAAAAGCAATTCAGATGCTCATGGCATGATGTACTACAGAACATGCATCAATCTTGGTGCAGTGCCGCCTAAACAACTCAAGCTGTTGTCGGCAGTGATTCAATAGATCAGCTTTTCCCAAGAGAAATTCTCTGTTTCCACATGTAGCTGACTGCATGGGTGGTCAGTACTAAAACAGACATGCCTCAGTGTCTCAACAGTCCTTGAAACTGTGAAGATACCAAAAAAAAAATGCTACGTAGTACCCCACTACTCTTGAACAGTAGCCACAAGGAAAGATACAAAACCAAACCAGCCTTTTTGTTCTCAGTTTTTTCTATGCATACTTTTGCTTCGGCAAGTTTGTATTGCCCTTTGGGTTCTTTCGAGTAACATATTCAGGTGCAAGATGCAGATGATTTTCTCAACAAAAGGTCGCAAGATATTTGTTTGATTGATAGTACTACACATTTGCGACGGCACTGAGCGAGTAATCTTACTCTTTAAAATGTTTCAATCTTAGTGCACTGACATGCAAATCTTTTGCATGTTCTTGAAAAAAAAGATTTGCATGTTCTTGAAAACAAAGCATGTACAGAATTATTACCAGCCATTGTATGGGACGAGGATGAAAGTGTGCAGCAGGTGGCCGACGACGCTGTTGAGCGTCCCGCTGTCGGAGAAGCTCCCGTGACCACTGCAACCAATCAGACAACACGTATCAGAGGAGCGCGTATTTTATACCGGTACAAATGTGGGCGTACGTACGCATCGTCGATCTGGGAAGAACGTACGTACCAGTCGTGGCCGAGGACGAAGAGCGCCCAGAACATGGTGCCCTGGACGGCCCAGTAGAGCGGCCAGACGGCCCAGGTGTCGAGCGCCCAGGCGGCGGCGGCCAGCGCGGCGACGACGGCGACGTCGCGGGCGACGTAGGAGAGGGAGCGGAGCGGGCTCTTGCGCCAGCAGTGCGCCGGCACGGCCGCGCGGACGTCGCCGATGCGGAAAGGCGGCGGCTTGGCGGCGTCGAACTCGGAGCGGTGGTCCTCCGTGGCCTTGCAGCTGGCCTCCTGCCGCTGCCTCATTGCTGCCGCGGCCATGGATGGATCTGCGTGGAGAGGGGAGGCAATGGGAGGGGAGGAGAGAGAGATTCGGGGAGGGAGAGGGAGGGGCCTGGCTTGGGTGGCCGGGGATGCACCTCCTCCTCCTCTCGTCTCGTCTCGGCTCGGCTCAATGGAGGGATGGGTGTGGGGTGGGTGTTCTATTTATAAACCATGATTAATTGGATGCCATTGTTACTGTTCACAACCTACGAGCAAGCTCCGCTAGCTCGCTACTGTAGTGTACCGGGCAGTAAACCAAATTGAATTGAAGTGGGCGGTGCACGTGCGACAAGCAACAAAGTTTGCCGTCCATCCCACGCTTAGGTTTCTAGAGTTTTTTTAAGATTGATGGGATAATTCTCTAGTGAATTAGATGAACCAAACTTCACCCAATCCCGTAGGGGATTGGAATCCAATCCACTAGGTAGGGGTAGTGTATTGGAACCCCTAGGGGATTGAGAAAAATGAACTAGAGTTTAGGAGATTTGTGGGGAAAGGTGGGGATAAAACCTGTCCAATACACTAGAAACAAACATTGTTTTGGGATATGTGGGGATTTAGTGGTTTGACCGGAATAATCCCCACCAATCTCTAAAAAAACTCTAGAAACAAACATAGCCTTAGTGGGACCGTTTCGTCCTTTTTTTCCATAAAATTCCTGAAACTGAAACAACGGCTAGGACAAAGGACAAACTTAGGAAGTCAGAAACGATGGAAAAGGAGTGAAAGAGTACAAAACCGTCAAAAATAAGAGCAAGAAAATATTCACCCCTTTCCATGCAATTTTAAAAATGAAACAAGAAAGTATTCGCCCCTTTCTTAGAATTAGACGAGTATTATTTATGTCCAAACTCTAGCGATTTGATTCGCGTCGGCGAGAATGTTTGAACAATATCTGACGGTTCGACTCCATCATATTATATGGCCTCTCTCTTCACCCCTACCCCCCCCCCCCCCCCCTATGTAGTGAATGGCACACCAATATCGTTGCTGCACTTTGGTCGTTGTGTGTAAAAGAGTTGGATGACGAACACAACCTACAATGAGCATGGGATGATAACGAGGCCCGCTTGCATTTGTCGCAGACCAAGCCGGGTTGTAGCCCAAGAATGGGAAGCTTGAAGTCATCTAACATTTTTTTTAATCTAACTAGATAGGTGTCCCACTAGATAGAGATCTCAAATTTTAATGGAACATCTTTGGGTTTGGGTAGGTGCATGACAACTCGTTGGGCTTGTGGTTTGGAACAACCACACGACATTGTAGCCAATCAATTTAGCCCACAAGTTCCCTAGATTTCTATCTTGTTGATCTAGTTTCATGATAACTATACCAGGTGTTCACGATATGGTATAAGAGTGTGTTTTCTCTAGAGCACGACAACGAAGAATCTCACACCAGAAGCGCGAGCTCTCTATGAGTTCCTTAAGGGAAACATCTCTGATGACATGGACAATAAGTTCAAGAACAACAAGATTATGAGGTGGCAATTGTGATCATGGTGTTTGAGCGTGCCAACAACCGTACATGAAAGATCGAGAGATCGCAAGAAGCTCTCGGCATCGACATTGTCCAGATCCAACTGGATCATGCGAAGGAGGCTCGTGCCAACCCTGTGGCCATATCTTCATCGCCACCCACCCTGCGCTCTAAGGCAACGACTCCAACGCCCGTGCAAGCCGAGGCCACCATAGCAGAGAAGGAACACCATGAGAAGCCTCTCGGAGTTTATGTTCCTCCGCTAATTCGAGCTACACGTGAAACCATTTGTGGCCAAAAAATCTTCCAACTTCGTTTATGTGGCATGGTCGAACTGCTACGATTGGAAATTGTCCCCATGTCAAATGCTCACGATTTAATGGTACCAATCTTCATTCTAGGAACAGATATGTGAGGATCACTTTCGTGTGAGGGGAACATTATTGCAACAACCTACCCCCTTGCAGGCCTGAAAGTAGTTACATCTCGCATCTCTCTAGGATCTTTAAACTAACCCCACACACCAACACAAATCTTTCCATCACACTTTGTCCTCACTTTTCAGGAGGTCATCCATACCAATATTTCTCCCATCTAAGCGCATTTAACCAAGAGGTTCTTTGGAGATGACTTTCAAAAAAAGATGTATTTTATTAGCATGGATAGTCTACAAATCTTTTGAAGCCTTGGGCTAGGATGTCACAACCGCCAAACTTGTGGACCTCCTTCGCTAGGCATGCACCAGGAGTTACCTGGGCAAACTTCGTTAATCTTGTTCAACCCATGCCAATCCAGATCAACATTCACATTCCACTCAGTTGTTGTTTCATACAGCGCAGACTACCACTTGTGGGGATTATGTTGAGCTATTTTTGAACTCTAGGATACACTTGTATGGATAAGGCCCATATCCTCTGCAGTATAACACACATTTTATGGATGGGCTTAAGCCAATTGTTTGTGTCTTAGTATCGATTAAAACAACAAGAGACCTTGATACATCTTATGAGTTGGTCATGTGATACATCCATAACGTATCTGTAAATCTTGAAGTTTATTATATGAATGTTCTATTTTTTTAGTGATTTAAGGGATTTCCAGTGAAATTTCATTATTTTAGTATTTAATTATGGAAGATGGGAAACCCTCATTTCATATTTTCACGATTCTGTAACCTTCTGGAAGTCAATTAATTCGGGAAAATCTCTCGTTTTTATGTTTCAAAGATGGAGAGAACCGAGACAAAATGGACCCTCGAGGATCAAGTAGGAGAGCTACAGGCCCCATGGCACGCCTGCCTCCCCCTCGAGCGTGCCATGGAGTGTCCCCCTCCCTCGAATGTTCGATGACATCAACTCTTTCGGCGACGCCTTTGTTTTGAACTAAAACCATCTATGTACAATCGATGATTTTTTATCGCAAAGTACATAGCCCAAGAGAGAAATGAAGAAAACATAGGATACGAAGTTCGTCGCCGGAGGATAATTGGAGGGAAACCACTACCCTATTTTTGTCTCAGTTTGCATATCCTCCTCCATCATCTCGTCGTCGATCTCCGCCATGAAGTAGGAGTAGTCCAACCATGTACCATGGATTTTGTGGTAATAGTTTGATCATATATCTATATGTGCTATCATTGTTGTAGACCATATGAGCTTCCCTACATGAATACTACATTGTTTATATAATTTATATGGTGGATTCTTGTCTTATGAGATGATTTATTTAGATACAATCTTGTATTTATGTTTGTCTTTGAT
This sequence comes from Poa pratensis, assembly GCA_947311845.1. NCBI lineage: Eukaryota > Viridiplantae > Streptophyta > Magnoliopsida > Poales > Poaceae > Poa > Poa pratensis. The sequence continues at coordinate 38,784,619 of CAMZMU010000083.1, read as the reverse complement.
ATATTATAGACCCATAATGTTCCATGTTTTTAATGGTAGGATTGGCCGCCCAGTTAATAGAAAAGTAGAGGAAATTATGTGCATTAGATATAGTGAACCTTGTAATGTGTTCTAATCTGGTGATAAAGAGGTTGGACTGCTAAGGCATGCTGACAACTTTCTTGTGAAACCCCACTAGGGATAAAAAAGAGAACAAAGTGCTACAGCTTGCCGATTGTGAACAAGAGTGATGCATTTTAAAGTATTGACGTTTTCCCAACTTCATTTCATGAAACTTAATACAATACTATATTTTATTCGTAATTCTGGACATGCGAACAACTCACTCGCCTTGGGAGTATTAGCAAGGCATATTATGTGGATTCTGAGTGATATTAGGACATGATGCCCATATACATGTATAAACAGATTTCATGAACATAGAAATTGCATATTGAATTTATCATGTTATATCTATGTTTTATTTTTGTGCCACCATGTTTATGAAAGAGAGAGAGAGAGAGAGAGAGAGAGATAGATAAAGTGAACCCATAAGCCCTAGTCCTTTCTTTTTTATACTTGCAGCAAATCTATTGTTACTTTGATCTGTCACATATTGCTTCACTTGTTGGTTTACTTTGCGAGGGAATAGCTTTGTAAAGAATTACAACACTCTGCAACATCACTTTTCTACCATCGTTGCCAAAATAATTATCTTGATTCCTTTAACTTGTTTGGTGGATAGAAAACTAAAATTGTGACACTCTAGTTGGAGAAAATAAATAAATTTAACTTGTTGCTCCCGCAGATTGATACTCTTACTTCCACATTGATTGGTGTTACAAAAATCCCCTACACTTGGGGTTTATCACCAGGTTGCATTAAGAATTGGGTGATGGCGCTGCTCCAGCTAATGCGCCTAGTATCACGCTGAAGTTTTACTTCTGCTCACCATGTCCTATAGCTACTAAGGAGAAAATTCGGCGACAATGCACATAACTGCTCCATTGGATGATAAGTGGATAGCTATATGAAATGTCGCAAATGCCAAGGGGTGTTTCTTATGAAGAGTGTGCAAGTGGCCATCAGTGAAAGCATGTTTTTCAGTTGCACGTTGATCAAGAAATTGATCACTTATAATCTAAAAACTCTTAAAATTGTACTTCTCCTATTCTTGGGCTTGGGAAAATCAATTATGAAGTGATTGGGATCACACAAATTATAGTAAAACATCTTAGGCATAGATGGGTTCCCCTTGCTGCATTAACTTTTCGGAAAGGAAAGGCTTGAACCTCTTTGTCAAAATAGTTGAGTCCTTACAGAATTGATAGGATTTGTATCATGAAAAACTTCTTAATTTGTAACTTGGCTCTTGGACCACTACCCTCTTGGCCTGACAACAATATTATCTTTCTTGTTTGATCTACATAAGGCTTTGGTCTCATTGGCGGTCTTGATCATGTGTTCATGGGTGTCAAACATGGCAAGAACGTTATTGGGGGTAAGGATGTGGAAGTCAAGTCCTTGTTGGATGGAGAATACCATGGAAGTTGGGGGATAGACATTACTTTGAGGAACTTTTAGACACATTTGTACCCCTTCAATGCAGCCATGATCTTATCACGTCTTGAGTACACGGCTTAAGGAGTCTCGTCTTAGTACCAATCAAAACCATTGAATTTTCTTCTCAACAAAGCTCGTCTGGAACGATTGATGCCCGTGTTGGCTTCATGACTTCAAGTGCATCCCGAATTTCTTTGGTGGTGGTGCATGTGGCAATCATGGGGCAACATGGACTTTGGAAGGATGTCAAATGCTTGTGGCGTTGATTTTGCCTTCTTGTTGTTCTTTATTGGTGAGATCCTTGTCATTTATGGGCTCGAAAACATCATAAAAGAAGAAGTTGAACACTTTAAGATGAGACCTCACAGACAATTTCCAATGTTCATAATTTGAGTCATCTAGTTGCATGGTCGGGACTGTGAATATGCACTGTGTTGGGGTGAGAGGAGGATTATTAAATTCTCAAAGTCCTTTTTCCCAAACGTCTTTAAGAGCTCCTTGAAGAGAGCCTTCTTATCAACCTTATCTCTAATTTTTAATATTTAGGCGGTAAAAGCCCAATAAATAGTGCTTACTCTCATACCAATTGAAGAGAGGATGGTGGACTAGAAAGGGTGAATAGGCACATGCGTTTTTTTAATCTTTTTCATTGATTTTTTTTTCGAAACGGGGTAGCAAAGCTCTACCTTGTCATTGATTAAGAAGGAGAAAAGGGCCTAAGCCACAAAGGTAAAAAGCATACAAACTTCCCCGCAAAAAAAAGCATACAAACTGGCTGAAGGCCAGCACCACATGGCACACCTCCCCGCCGTGCGGGGACTACGGAGCTAAGGCATAATCTGTGCGAATTTCTTTGGGCCAGCCTGACACCATAGTTGGCCTTCCTCCTTGATCTGCGATTACCTCCCTCTGCATGGACGCTTTGTTATTGAAAACTCTGTGTTACGCTCCTTCCATATCTCCCAGTAAAAAAAGAATAACCACCATGCGTAGACCTTTCTGAAGCGCCCGGCACCCCGGGTGAAATTGGACCACATCTCATGTGTCTCAAGCTGGGAGGTGGCTCGGGCCAAGAAGGCGTCATTACCCAGCCAGTTTGCGACGGCCGCCCAAATGTGATTGACATAACGACAACGAAAGAGCGTGTGCGAAGCGCTCTCAGGGATACATTTGCATAGTTGGCATATAGGCTCATGCGAGGCCAACATCGAGTTGCCAGACGGTTCACTGTCTAGAGCCTATTTTGCAGAGCAAGCCACACAAAGGTTTTGCACTTGTTGGGTGGAGCCCAAGCCTCCAAGACCAGCTGGTGGCACTCTCACTCGAGGCTCCCAAGGAACAGAGCTCAGTAGGCGGAGCTGGATGAGTACTCATCGTTGGCCGCGAGCTTCCAAATGATGGAATCCGGGACATCAGGCTGCAACTGAATCGATTGCAATTGTCTCCAAACATTGACGAACTCGACGAGGTGATTACAATCATAAATGACAAAGAGTTAACACCAACAGAAGTTGTGGATTATATATGAGAAAATATAATCATGCATTTCCCCAAGGGTAGTTTCTAGTACTCCCTCTGTTACTAAATATAAGATGTTTTGCCTTTTCTGACCCCACGTATGTAGACGCGTTTTAGTGTGTAGATTCATGTGCATCTTACACTAAAACACGTCTAGATAGGTGTGGGCCAAAAAATATTAAAACATCTTATATTTAGGAACTGAGTAAGTATTATAATGTGAGAAAACACATTATATATGCATGCGGTTGCTGCTTAGTTACCGTGGATTTCAGCACCCGTACAGCTGTACGTCCTCACATTGCAAACATACAATTTCCCTTGAAGCGGTAGGATATGAACCACATACAGTTGCAGTGGTAGGAGTATGCAACTCCACATGCGTCCCTACCAATGTTATCAGCATAGATAGATTTCTCGTACCCAAAAGCTAGGTTGTTAGGTAGGTCCACCAGCGGCAAGGGTTCATAGGACATCTCCAACGTAAAGTTATAAATTTGTAATGTGGGGAGCATGCAACTCCACGCACATACATCTGTCAAGATCAACGTATCACCGTCAATAATTTGTCTACAACCTCCCAAAGGGTATTAGCTCCTCTCGCGCTGAATGTTCCTATGGGCTATGGCATCTCCGGTGCATTGGAAAAACTTTGAGGCCGACCTCCTACATTGGGCCAAACCTTGTGGTCGAGGTCAAGCTTCCGGTCGTGGTGGCCAAAACTGCTGCCGCCAAATCCGCATTCAGTGTGGTGGTCATCGACTCGTCGGGACGCCGGTTGGTCGGAGAAGGATTCGTCGATTGAGTGACGGCAAGGAGGATACGCAAGGTCATGACGCGTTCTCGGAGCTCGGTGTATCGTCCCCTCGGCATTCATGGCCACAGAAGGTGCAAGGCGGGTCCTCGCCGTTTGGTTGTTGTGGGTTACGTTGTAAGCTGCATGGTGTTGTGTTATCTTATCGTTGTAGCCTTACTTGACGTTGTACCGGTCGTGTTGGCTTTCTTGCTATATGACCTTAAAAAAATGCAGCAATTTTCCACCCCGCAACATCAGCACATCTCGTGTCCTACGGTGAAATGCAGCAATTTTTCACCCTGTAAGGGCATCTCCAGCCGTTCGGCCCCCCCAGGCCCAAAAACGGCGCCTTTTTGGACGGCCTGGGGGAGCGCCGGCGCAATTCGACGCCCTGGGTTCGGCGTTTTCCCAGTCGCCGAACCCAGGACGCCCCCAGCCGGCCAATTTTCGGCCAAGTTTTCAACATACAAATCAACACTTTCGGCCAAGTTTCGGCCAACTTTCGGCATACAAATCAACACACAAATAGTTCAACATACAAATCCACACACAAATAGTTCAACATACAAATCAATAGACAAATAGTTCAACAATGCAAGCAAATAGAACAAACTAGGCGTCGGCATGGCCATTGCCTTTGCGCCTCCACAGGTGCTCCACCAGATCATTCTGCAGCTGTGTATGCACCGTCGAGTCTCGAATCTCCTGACGCATAGTCATGAAGTTTGCCCATGTTGCCGGCACCTGGTGATCCACATCTGCAAGAGGACCCTGCCTGTAGTACTCAGTGTCAGCCACCGGCTCATCCCGCTCGCTCTCAATGATCATGTTGTGCAAGATCACGCAACAGTTTATCACCTCAGACATGTTGGCCTTGGACCAAGTCAGAGCTGGGTACCGGACAACAGCGAATCGAGACTGCAGCGCACCAAATGCCCGCTCAACATCCTTCCTGCAAGCCTCCTGGCACTTGGAAAACCAAGCTTTCGCGCTTCCTGGCACAGGGTTGGAGATGCTCTTCACAAATGTTGACCACTTCGGGTAGATGCCATCTGCAAGGTAGTAGCCCTTTGTGTACTGGTGCCCATTGATCTCATAGTTCACTGGAGGGGCATGACCTTCAACAAGCTTGGCGAAGACATTCGAGCACTGCAACACATTGATGTCGTTGTGAGTTCCTGGCATACCAAAGAAGGAATGCCAAATCCATAGATCATGTGTAGCCACGGCCTCAAGAATCACACTGCACTCTCCTTTGTGGCCTTTGTACATCCCCTGCCATTCAAATGGACAGTTCTTCCATGCCCAATGCATGCAGTCGATGCTTCCAAGCATCCCTGGGAAGCCTCTTGCTTCATTGGTGGCCAGGATCCGGGCAGTGTCATCCGCATTGGGCGATCGCAAGTACTTTGGACCAAACACTGCCACCACTGCCCTGTAGTACCTGTTCAAGCTTTCAATGGCGCAAGACTCGGACATGCGCAGATAGTCATCCTGAGCGTCAGCGGGAGCACCATATGCAAGCAATCTCATCGCCACCGTGCACTTCTGAATTGAGGTAAACCCTACCGTGCCGGTGCAATCCGTCTTCAGCTTGAAGTAGGTGTCGAACTCCCGGATGGCATGCATGATGTCGAGGAAGAGTTGCCGTTTCATCCTGAAACGGCGCCGGAACACAGCCTCGTCCTGCGTGGGGTTCTCGGCGAAGTAGTCAGAGTAGAGGATGCAGTAGCCTTCGTAGCGCTGCCTCGGCTTGCTCTTGCGGCGGCCGGGCTTTGAGCCACCACGCCGCGGCTTCGCCTTGTCGAGCAGGCCGGCAAGGCAGGCGAGGACGAGCAGGTGCTCTTCATCGTCGATGTCGGCCTGGGCTTCCTCGTCGAGCAGTTCGGCGAGCAGCTCCTCGTCGTCGGAGTCCATGGCTCGGCCGGCCAAATCGCCGAACACCAAGTAGGCAAGGTGGAGGCGAGCCTTTCCCGAGGGCCTTCTTTGCGGCGAGACGACGGCGGGGGAGGAGGGGCGGCCGGCGGCGGGGGATTGGGCGAGATGGCGGCTTCCTAGCTAGTTGTATGCGGCGGAGGTGGGGAGGGGTGGTACCGGCGGCGACATCGCGGCGACGCGAGAGATGGGGAAAGAACACGGCGTGGGGGTGGGATATGCGCTATCACGCCGACAGCGCTGGCCCACGCGCGCTTTTCTCCCCCCAAGCCGAACCCGGTGGGCTGGGTTTGGCCTGGGAACGCCGGCGCTAGTTTCCGCCGATCCGGCGCTTTTTGGGCTCCTGGGGGGCCGACTGGGCGAAAAAACGGCGCCCCCAGGCCAAAACGGCGCTAAAATCGGCCCGGGGGAGGCGCTGGGGGACGGCTGGAGATGCCCTAATATCAGCACATCTCGTGTCCTACGGTGAAAATAAGCACTGGGGCGTGTTGTCAGAAGAGAAGGCAGGGTCGATCTCAAGTTAATCTACAGCCTGCTTTCTTCTGGTAACCTTCATTATCACATTCACTGCATACTACTGTACATGGTAGCATAGCTGTAGCTCAGAAGGCAGGGAGGATCTATCCGATGAAGGCACCAATGAGTTTGCTAGACTCTGGGTGGAGGTAAACACGGTGGATCGTGTGGAGCAACAGCCTGACAAGTTCAGGTGGACGTGTGCGTCCTCGGGAGTTTACTCGGCGAAGGCTACTTACAGCGCATTGTGCCAAGGGCGAGTGAGGAGTGCTACTGCTAAACCAATATGGAGATCCTTTGCACCGGCGAAATGTAAAATCTTTGGTTGGCTAGCCACCAAATATCGTCTGTGGACGTCTGACAGGCGAGCGAGGCACGGGCTGCAGGATAACCCGGATGCTTGCTATACATGTCTGCAGGAGGAGGACAACGTGAACCATGTCTTGGTGCAATGCGTCTTTGCGAGAGAAGTGTGGCTAGGATGCCTGTACAAAGTTGGGCTACAGATTCAAGCGCCGAACTCAGAATCCACCTTGGAGGAGTGGTGGCTTCAGGCGAGAGAGAGAGTCCAGAAAAGGGATAGACGGCAATTCGATACATTTGTGATTCTAGTGGCTTGGATGCTGTGGAAGCAGAGGAACGCGCGGGCTTTCGGTCGAACATGTGACCAGTGTACGGTAATGCAACTCCTAGACAGGATCGGAGATGAGCTCAAGCTGTGGAATTATGCCCGAGGAGGACGGCGAACTCATGACGCGAGAGAGTAGCTAGACTAGAGTGTGAGTGTGGAGTTTGCTAGCCCTAATGTTCGCATTGGGTGTCTAGTTCTTGTAAATTGTTCTGCTCTTCTTCTATAAAAATAAGGTATGCCTTTGGCATACCCTTAAAAAAAAAAAAAAAAACTGTCCAATGAACAATACATGCACCTATGCAGGTTATAGCCTATAGCACTAGCTCTAATCACAAGTTTAATGAAAATCTGAAGCAAGTCATCGCGCAATCAACAACAACATTTCTGTACCCGTGGCACCTCCTCGATCGCTGATACTTTATGCACTTCTGCAAGGAACTAGATAACATTAAGAGCTTATCAGAAGAATTTCTTAGCCGCATGAAAAGTTAATTCACACATAACTGTTTAGTTAATTAACTAAACCTTTATATGTGTTGACATTTAATAAATGCTTCCCCTTTTGTACAGATCGGCCAAACATTGCAACGGCAGGGAAGCAACGAAAAGATCGCCCAGGATGCACATGATGGCTTCATTAGCCAGGCCTTCTACCCTATTAAGATGGACAAGAAGCGTGCGTGTAAGCATAAGAACACCTTCTTAGTCCTATATGGCTCTTCCAGACCGGCCAATCGATCTCTGGAATGGAAAGAAACTACATTGGCAGTTGATCTTCCTCCTTTATTGAACAACTTCTCTTGTCGACAGGCTTTCTGTGCTTCTGATTGCTCCTTTCCGTCTGTGTGTACATCTCCTCCGACCATCCAGCCTTACATTCGCGCATGTACAAACGTAAGAAATAGCTTAAAAACCTTTAGTCATGTAATTATATACATCCAGGTGTGCAGATTTTCAAACCTTTAGTCATATCCTGGACATAGCATCACACAGTGTAAACCGTTCTCAAAGAAATAGCTCAAGTTACAATAAACCTCAGGATCAGTAGAGAAATTACGTAAAGAACCAAAGTTCACAAATCCATGTAAAAAAATTGGTGTGCATGCACTACAAAATGTTCAGATCAGGAAGCCAGGGAAAATGGGAAATCCCAAGTTAGTTGCTTTCTAAGCATGCAGTTTTCTCCTAGCCTGTGATAACGGTCACTATCAGTGTCATGTCTCACTCCAAAAAGGTACCAGTACATGCTAACCAGCTACTTTAAACAAGAAGCTAATTCCCAATGAAAGTGAAACACATGCATCTAATAGTACTACAGTACTAGCTAGCTCTATTGACTGATGGGATGGGCAATACTAAGTCGGCAACTTATCAACCAACTTTCTATAGCCCCTACTCAACCGGTTGAAACTTTGTGCACGTACGTTAGGAACAACATGCGAATCTGTTAATCCTAAGTATTCGTTAACCATACGGAAGTGTTTATCATATGATCATTGATATGTCCATGTCGAATAAAAATTGCAGTAGCAGGAAAGCAACCAAAACCATGAACTCAAGATAGGCACACCACTGGCTGTTTTCTGAATTGTTTGTCAAAGGAAAAAGATGAAAGCATGAACTCAAGATAGGCACCGCATTGATCAGCTACTGCTCCTAGTGCATCCCTAATGGTCACAGCAAAGAGGTGGAGAAGAAGAAGACGTGTCTATAGGCAGTTACGCACCAAAAAGGATCCATCTCCTAGGGCAGAACAAACACCATATTCTTGATATCTTATGGATGCCATTGGCTTTCCAGACCGACTAATCCATATCTGGAAACAAAATACTTTGGCAATGGATCCTAACTTTTCTTAAATATACTACCTATTGGCATGAGGCTTTTATCCGCTTGTAACTTCTTTCTCTGAGTGCATAATGCATCTCCCTGTGGGGATCTAACCTTTCTTAAAGAAATAACTGAAATTTCAATAAACCTCAGCATCAAAAGAAATATTTAAGTAAAAGAATAAAAGGTCACAAATCCATGTAACATGTTTGGTGTGCATGCACAAGAAAATGTTACTCCCTCCGATCCATATTAGGGCTTGTTCGGTTAACAAGAAATGGAAGGGGATTGAAAGGGATTGAGGGGGATTAAATAACCAACAAGCCAAATTACCCCCAAATCCCCTCCAATCCTCTCCAATACCCTTGGGAGGGGGCTTAGCCGAACAAGGCCTTAATTGTCGCTGAATCGGATGTATCAAGCACTAAAACATGTATAGATTCATCCAATTCAGCACCAATGAATATGGATCAGACGGTTCCATTCCGTTCCACTCCATTCTCAAACCGAACACACCCTAAGATAAGGAAGCCAGGGAAATCCCAAGTTTTCTCCTAGTCTGTTATAACAGTCACTGTCAGTATCATGTCTCGCTCCAAAAAGGTACTAACTCCGTCCCTAATTATAAGACGTTTTGGTAGGCAAGGAAGTACACGCTAATTCCTAATGAAAGTGAAACACATGTATCTGATAATACTATAGTACTAGCTAGCTCTATTGATGAATGGGATGGGAAACATTAAGTCGGCAACTGTAAATGATTTAGATGGATACAATCAACAAACTTTCTATACCCCCCTCTCCTCAATCGGCTGAAAATTTGTGCACGTACGCAAGTACTAACGTGCTGAATTTGTTATGAATTTGTTGACCCCATGGAACTGTTTACAAGCAGTACAATGATAATAATTATTCACGCTTATCATATGATCATCGATCTGTCCATGTCGGATAAAGATTGCAGTAGCAGAAAAGCAGATAAAACCATTAACTCGAGATAGGCACGGCATGGCTGCTTTCTGGACCGTTTGTGTAAGGAAAAAAGATGATTCCATTGATCAGATACTGCTCCTAGTTCACCCCTAATGGTCAGAACAAAAACATGGAGACGAAGAAGACGTGTGTGTATGCACCAGAAAGGATCCAGCTTCTAGGGTAGAACAAGCACACTATTCTTGATACCTTATGGATGTCATTGGCTGTTCCAGATTGACTAATCCATATCTGGAAACAAAATAATTTGGCAATGGATCCTTCTATCTCTCTTAAATACCACCTCTTGGTGTCAAGCTTTTCTATGCTTGTAGGTTCTCTCTCTGAGTATATAATACATCTCCCTATGGGGATTAAATCTAAAATTGCTAATGTCGAAAAACAAGAAGAAAAATGGTGTGCAGTCCTGTAAAAAGACGATGAATTGAAGAGTGTATATTTAGTTTGTGGAATGTGTAGCCAAGTTTGTTTATTCCAATTATTCTTTACCTAGTAACTCTCAGAGGAAAAACAAACTACATGTAGGGTAAGTATGATGCTTATATCTATCATAGGGTAAGTATGATGTAAACGTTAGTCAAAGATTCAGAAAAGGTATATGATAAAGATGCAATCAACCTAAGTATCACCAGACTACCAGAGATATTAAGTAAAAGAAAATCCATGTGCATATGTGTGTTGTAGTTTTAGTGTTTAACCGATCAGTGCACACTGGATAGCTGTTTTAAAATAAGAAAGCTAATTCCTAATGAACCACAACAGTACTAACTCTGTTTGCATTGGGGTGAAGTCTGTACCTAGTGAATAAATGGTCAGATGGATACAGTTAACAAACTTTATATAGCCTTATTCAATCAGCTGCAACTTTGTACACATCCATAAGTACTAACATTAAGAATTCAAAATTGTTAACCACGCATAAATTATATTAGGATTAATTTTACAATAATAATATATATGTCGACAATTAACATGGTCGATTGAAGATTGCAGAAGCAAAAAAGTAACGACGATAATAAATTCAGGATAGCATTAGCTATTTGTAGACGAAACAATGTGGTTTCATTCAGCTCCTGCTCCTCTGTATATCTCCTAATGGAGACAGCAAGAGGGTGGCTGAGAAGAAGACATGCGTGAAAGCACAAGAAAGGACAGGTGGATAACAAGATGATGCTCATGTAAACACAAGAAAAGAATCCAACTCTTAGGGTAGAACAACATATTGCTTGTTTATTATGAGCCCATTCAGTATTTCATGTCCACCAGTCAATCTAACCTCTCAAGGGTCTAGAGAAGAATGCATCCTTCATCCTTCTTGAATGGTTTCCCCTTGGTTGCTATATCTCTATGTGCTACATCTCCTAGGGGTGATCCAACGGTCCAGCCTCAATTCACTCACGTTTAAAAGCAAGCAAAACCCTGTATGCAACTCCGTGAAACTATTAATGGAACAGTGTGTTAATTCAGTTTTGAGTAATGTGTAGTCAAGCACAACCTTATTTTTCCCACATATCCGTAACCAAGGATTTATATGGTTAGTGACTTAGTATAATGTATTTATATAAATCATAGCTGCACAGGTATCAAAATCTTTGGCAGTATCTTCGAAATATCATCAGATGATGTAAATGTTTCTCAAGATTCAGAAAAGCTGAAAAGGTAATAGCCATGAAGATATGATAAACTAAATCGAGGCATCACCAGAGACACCGCGTAAAAACTAAAAGTCACAAATCAATGTGAAATGTTTAAGAAGAAAAGACTTACGATGATTAGACTAAAGCCCCAAATCCCATCAGTTTCCTCTAAGTGTAGAAGGCCTGTAAAGATGGGAATGAGTACAGAGCGCTAGTCATCTTCCCCTCGGACATGCCTGGCCGGTCTGCTGTAACATGACATCAGAAGTTTCCTGCTGATTATGGTCAGTCCAACTCCTAACCTATATAAACCCTTAAAATGTGTGATGGCTTCTGCTCTAAAAGTCACTCTTCCGTAATGGAAGAGTGATGGCAGAAAGGAATGTATACCCATAAGCTGCAGCTTTGTGTAAAATGGCATCAGAAGGACCAATTCAGATTTAAGTTCAAACAGGAGTGCTCGAAACTGAATCAAGAAGAAACATGTGAAGTCATTGCATACCTTGATCCTAGAAATAATTGAATAAGCCATGCTTGGAAGATGTATTGCCTTCAGTAGACACTTCCGTGAGGATTTAATGACAAATCTCCCCCAGACTGTTAAATAGGAACTTACCTGCTATACTTGGTTGTGGTAGAGTTACACAATCATGCAAATAACCAACCAACACACGGTACAGGAAAGATCGCTACTTCTTTCAATAGTACAGTTCACCAACAGAACATCAATGTGTCCCAGAAGTCTACAAGGATTGTTCACTTAACTCCTCATTGTGCCGATCAAAGTGCTTTGGTAACCTTGTGAACGTTCTTGATCACAATTACAAATAAATCAACTAAACACTTTTAGGTGCAAATAGCTTCAATCTCTTCTTTTTTTCAAAGAAGAAGATAAAATAATAACTGAAACATTGCAGTTATCAGATAGTTTGCATAGTGAACCTAAAACAAGGTTCAACCATAATATTGCTTTTCTGAGTTCGAACCTCATAATAATTCAATTAAACATACTAACAATAGAGTAATTCTCTTCTCATTAAATTCACACTTTATGCACCACATACTTTCTCATGAAGCTACGATGTATTCATGTGTGAGATCTGAAACGACGACAAAAATACAAGCACCCATATACCTTTGCTAAGCCTCCTCTCAGAAACAACAAGTTTCACAGTACAGTACTACTGCCTCATCTAAATTGAATTGATGTGTTTCTAAGCCAAGAACGTTGTGCCTTACAATAAGCTAAGTATTATTGCCACAATACAGGAGATATGCTTGCATTTTGCACCTGATAAAACAAGACGTTACTTGAACTCCAAGGTGAGAGCCCTATTTCTGAAAAAGGGCAGCAAGCTCCCCCTTTTCGGCCATGGATGAAATAATATCACATCCGCCTACAAGCTCTCCTCCAACAAAAACCTGTGGGAAGGTTGGCCAGTTGCTGTAGGTCTTGAGGGTCTCCCTCAACCCATGGTTGTGCTCCTCGTCAAGAATATCCACGGATGCAAAATCAACTCCATGCGCCTCGAGGATCCCCACCACCCTTTGCGAGAACCCACACTGTGGTGCACTTCTTGATCCTTTGATGAAGGCAACCACTTTGTTCTCCTTCACTAACCGGTCAATCAACTGTTCAAGCGGCACAGTTAGCTGAACATGGCGACCAGGCGTCAAACGCAAGTCTGAAGGTCGCTGTGGGGGGCCAATCCAGGTGTGGTTCCCGGAAACGTTCCCTGGTGGTGCCTTGCCAGTGGCTGCTATGTATTCTTGCATCCATGATTTCCAGGCATCGGTTAGGACACTTTTATCTGGTGTCTCCTCGTCTGGTATGTCAACCTGTAGAGATCAGTGTGGTCAGATCCTCAAGAAGTATGGCCAAAACGAGGATACAAATTACAAACTAGCGCGTACAGCAAGGAAAATGCGGACAGGAGTACAGGACAATCATTTGCAGAAGACCCGTCATCTGAAGTGATTAAAACGGGTGCAAGTGCAAGGGCGCATGTATCCGTGTGATTGAGAATAAACCATGATCGCTTCAGTAAACCTTATCATCATACTACACGCTATCCAATTCCAATTCATTCGATCAAGATTCAATTCATAGGTCCCTCAACGCTATCCAATTCCATGATGTGATCGAAATCTGACAGGAAGGGTGGTGGGTCACTGCGTATACCTTGACGGAGGCGCAGAGGTCGGCCGGCACCTTCCTGCGGTGCCCCTCGATGCTAGCCCTGACGTTCCGCGAGATCCCGAGGAACTGCAGGTCCCCGGCGGGGTCGAACACGCCGTATACCCCGGGCCTGGGGGGAAGCGCCTCCTCGTCGGGCAAAGTCTCGGTGGGCTCCTGCGGGATGGGGACGGGGGACACCTCGGAGAGCTTGCTGAGGGCGGAGACGGAAAAGGGGGCGCGAGGCGCGCGGCGGAGGATGGGAGGGAAGCGGAGGGTGCCGGAGGATGGGGTGGCCGGCGCCGGGAGGAGGCGGAGGGAAGCGGCTGCGGCCGTGGAGGCGGTGGAGGTGGCCATGGAGAAAGCCATCGTTGTGCGGTGAGTCGGAGAAAGGTGAGGTGGAGCGTGCGTGCGTGGAGACGATGATGAAGAACAAGTGTTCTCTTTCTTTTGAACTGGGCTGGACGGCATAAAGCCCATGGCCCAACCATGTCTTCCCTAAAATTTTATGCCTATTCTTTTTTTTTCTCCTTTTCTCATATATCTAGTCTTCACAAACTTTATATATGAGACATATTTTAGCACCATAATAATACAACAAACTACATACCATAATTGTTTTGGGCGATATTTCAAGTATTCTAACACAACTGCTCAAATTTAAGTTTATTTTCCGCACGCACAAAACATGGGTAGTACAAACCAATTAGTTCAAACACATTACAAAAGCTACATTGTTGCCACATGCATCTAAGGAAACTTCTCAATTCTATTAGGAACATGGTTGGGTAGGACCATCCACCTCATACCGGCAAAATTCAAGTCCTCATTTGGATCTCACTCGTCCTTAATAACAAAAGCCATAGGGTCTTTTTACAGTACATCAGATAAATATGGACCGTTTATTTTCGGAATCCAACGGCCCAGAATCGCAATACTACATCTGATTTTGGAGTAGTATGGGGTACTTTTGGTATTGCACTGTTTAAATCCCATACCCAGGATCCAAAAAGAAATAGGACCAAGGCTGGGGTTGCAATTTCTTATTTCGAGGACCTAATGCCGGCGGCGGCGGCAGCGGCCGTCACCCACGCCCTGCCCAACAACGACGCCTTCCACGCCAAGGGCCTGCCGGTTCTGGGCAAGCTCACCGCCGCCGACCTCGTCACGCTGCTCGAGGACCACGCCCTGCCGCACGCAGTACGCGCCCAAGGCGTCGCTCAAGACCATCAAAGGCACCATCCCGACCCTCGCATCCACCGGGCAAGGGCAAGTACGACCTCTCCGTCGTGGCCAAGGGCGACGACGTGTCTCTGGAGTCTGGACACCGGCATGGAAAGGTCCCGCGTCGCCTCCACGGTGCTCGACGATACGCCCGTGACCGTGCACACGGTGGACAGCGTGCTGCTGCCGCGGGAGCTCTTCGGCGGCGCCCCTTCGCCGGCTCCAGGAGCGTCCGCCGCCGATGCACCGGCCTCCGCTGCGCTGCCCCCACGCCCTCGCCCTCTCCCTCGCACGGGAAGAAGAAAAAGAAAGGCAGGTCGCACACCCGGCACGCGCCGCCGGCTGATTCGCCCGACACGTCGCCCGTCGACGCGCCGGAAGGAGACGTTTAGCCGTCGGACAATCCCAATGGCGCCAGCGTGACGGGCATGAGCTTCGCGGCCATGGTGGCCTCGGTCGCTCTCGTCGTCGCGTCGTTGTTGTTGTGATCTGCCAAGATGTTCGACCCTTGTTTGCTCTGCTCTGGGCACGCATGATGTGATGTGATGCACGCCGGTCTTGCCTGCGAGTTCTGAAATGCTCATCCGAAGTTGTTTTTTCATACTGATAAGTACTCCCTCCGTTTTTTAATATAAGATGTTTTAGCTTTTGTCCACATACACATGCACACAAATGTATGTGGACACATTTTTGTGTGTATGTTCATTCATTTTAGTGTGGATATAGACACATGTGTACCACCTAAAATATCTTATATTAAAAAACGGAGGGAGTAGAATGTAGTAGTGTTGAATCATTGGGTGGAATTGGGTTGTGATGCCTGCTTTGGTAGTTTCAGTAGCTCCTCAGAACAGTTCTGTTGAGTTTGATTGTGCCATGCTCGTTCCAGTTGTCCATATATCAAGAACTCTATAGTATTTATCATCCAGTATCTTGCATTGTTGCTTGCTGAGGTCGAGTTATTGCTCCTGAACTCGTAAACTGTTGCATGCTTCATTAGACTAGCTACAATGGGGAGTAACTTAGACTAGTAACATGCATATGTTACTACTCTAAGTTACTACTTCCATAGTGGGGAGTAACATGTGTGTAGTGTCATATTTAATAGGTTATACACTCATCTTGCCTTGAAATGTGTGATGTTATGGTAACATAGCTAGTTACCACCACCATCTCTCTCCTCATTAATTACCCGTCACATCAGATTTTTTGCCTATGTGGCACTGATGTTACTCCTATGTTACTCTCCATTGTGACTAGTCTTATACATTGGGAATAGGATTTGTGGAACACGGGAATATCATGTCGCGTACGACGCGTTCGACTTGGCTGGACACGTTCAACAGAGTCACACTTTGACCATCAACTTATGTGTAAATATGCTTGAATAAAAAGGGTAAATTATGACGCTAGTGCATTTCATGATTGACTGACTTTGGGCGGCGGAGCCACCGGTGTTCTGTGACTAAAGAGAATTTTGGGAAAACTTCATATATATAGGTAAAAATCATACAAAAGTTATACAAATAGATGTATTTGACATCACAACTTTGTTGCCACAGCTGATTTTGGGGCCAGGCTAAAGGGAGCCACCACCTTCAAACTTCTTTTTGGTGGTTTAAGACTTTAAGTTGTAGATAGGTGTGTCTAAGATAAATGACATCTCTTTATCATTCTCAATATACCTTATTAATTAATTTCAAGATACCTCCATACAATTAATATGTAAAAACATATCTTCGGAACCCTTAGTTTTACCGTATAAAGTTTTGTATATATACAAATAATATAAATCAATGAACTTGGATGAAATATTTTGTAGAAGTTACTTTGGGTTATTTGGTAATGATTAGTGAAGTCTATTTTAAATTATAAATATGTATATTCAATTCATTTGTGACGTATTTTAATGGGTTGTGCTCCTTTTTTTTTATAAAGGAAATATAATAATATCACGAAGATACCAATTACACCCAGTCTCTACACCAACAAGATGTTGAAAGACAACACGGATGCACACAGCTAAGAAAATAAATAAAAAGGGACAAATAGAAAACAAAGACCCCGTCGCGGTGATGAAACACACGCGACTCCGAAAACAACGCCTCCACGATGGAAACAAAACATAAGCGTTGTCGTCACCCGATTAAACATCTTGAGTTTTCACCCTGAACAAAGTCTGATTTCTCAAAACAATGTCTTCAGCAAGACCATTGCCAGACATAACCAATGAAGACCATACCTTGTGCTTTCACCCTAAAATTCGCGACTCGGTATTCTACGTCAAATTGTACAGTGATGCTGCATGTGGCTCCAGATGTCTATGTATCTACCACCCTTCAGATATGTGGACCCACATGCAACACCCCTAATCCTTTTTACTTAACAAATATGTGACATGTGGACCCACATGCAACACCCCTAATTCTTTTTACTTAACAAATATGTGACATGTAGACCCACATGCAACACTCATAGTCATCTAAATGTATATATGCCATCTTTGGGACATGTGGACCCACATGATAGCTCTAGATCAAACTGTCTAGGATTAGTGTATGTGGGTCCAGATGTCTAGTAAGTCATACACATATGTGTCTACCAACTTCGGAACATGTGGACCCACATGCAACAGACCTAGCCATCTTATCTTAGCACATCTGGGATATGTGGACCCACATGGAACACTCATATCCATCTACATGTATATCTACCACATTTGGTACATGTAGAGCCACATGCAACAATTCTATCTATGTTGAATATTGTGGGATCCACATGATAATTCTAGTTCAAGGTTCTAAGGCTGGTGCATGTTGATCTAGATGTCTAGTAGGCCATATAGATATGTATCTAGCACCTTTGAAACATGTGGACCCACATGCAACACCCCTAGCCATTTTGACCTTACACATATGGAACATTTGGACCCACGTGCAACACTCATAGTGATCTAAATAAATATCTACCACTTTGGGACATATAGACCCACATGCAACACTTCTATTGTGGGACCCACGTGATAATTCTACGTCAAACCTGTCTAGGGCTGGTGCATGTGCGTCCAAATGTCTAGTAGGTAATATAGGCACATTTGGGACATGCGGACCCATATGCAACACTCTTAGCCATTTTGACCTAACGCATCGGGGACATGTGGACCCACATGCAACACTCATAGTAATCTAGTTGTATATCTACCACCTATGAGACATGTGGACCCGCATGAAACACTCCTTGCTATGTTTGCATGTTGTGGGACCCACATGATAGTTCTAGGTCAAACCTATCTAGGGCTGGTGCATGTGCGTCAAAATGTCTAGTGGGTAATATAGGCACCGTTGTGACACGTGGACCTACATGCAACATCCCTACTCATATTAATTGACCATCTGGGACATGTGGACCCACATGAAATACTCATAGACGTCTAGTTGTATATCTACCATTTTTGGGACATGTGGACCCACATGCAACACTCCTAACTATGTTGCATATTGTGGGACCCACATGATAGTTCTAGATCAAACTGTTTAGGGCTGGTGTATGTGCGTCCAGATGTCTAGTAAGTCATATACATATGTGTCTACCACCTTCGGAACATGTGGACCCACATGCAACAGACCTAGCATCTTGCCCTAGCACATCTTGGACATGTGGACCCACATGGAACACTCAGAGCCATCTAATTGTATATCTGCCACCTTTGGAACACATGGACCCACATACAACGCTCCTATCTATGTTGAATATTGTGGGACCCACATGCTAGTTCAAGTTCAAGCTTCTAGGGATGGTGCATGTGGATCCAGATGTCTAGTAGGTCATATAGATATGTATCTAGCACCTTTGAAACATGTGGACCCACATGGAACATCCCTATCCATTTTGACGTAGCACTTCTAGCTATGTTTGCAATGTTTTCATATTTTTTTTAATTTTTTCATAAGATTCACTAAAATAATTGGTCATTTTTTCATAGATTCTTGACCTAAAATGCACTTTTTTCAAAACATTTGTTGTCTGGCCATGGATAAAAGAGAAAACCACTGAAATTTTAGCAAAGTCTGAATTCTGAACTTGGTTCACTGTTATTTCAGTAAAACCGATCTAAACAGAAGTGTAGTCCAGACGATACACTTATGTTAACTCCATAAGTACGATCGTGTTAACTATGTTTTAGACAGACCGATAACTCGTACAAATGCGGTAACTATTCTGGTCTACGCTATCTTGGACGAGCATGACGGGATATAAATATTTGTTGGCTCGCCTTCCAGAGGACGACGGATGACGAGGACACCGCAGTCAACAAAACAATTTGTTTGGTGCCGAGCTAAAGGAACAACAACAAAAAGAGTATATTCACCCATAAATCATAAGATACATACTTATACAAGCAATTGTTTACCAAGAATATAAGCATTCTCAAGTAAAAGAGCATCCACACACATGTGGTCGACTCTCTGAAATTTATGATGTGTACAAACTTCCATTGCCGGCAAGGCAGCTAGTACAAAAAATATATAGAAGCAGCCATCTATCAATTGCAAAGACCAAACTACTACTCCCTCTGTTCCAAATTACTTGTCTCAACTTTGTCCAAATTTGTATGTATCTAGACATATTTTAGTGTGAAGATACATCCAAATTTAGACAAATTTGAGACAAGTAATTTGGAACGGAGGGAGTAGATGCAAGCCGTGAGCCATCCCTCATACAGCAGCATTGCCTGCACATACACAACGGCCAGCCGGGCGCCGGCCATCAAATCTTGAACTAAAGCACTAGCACTCAACTCAAAAATAGGCAGCAGTCTGCTCAAGTAAAAGTGGCACAGCTGCACAAGCGTCAAGAAGTAAAAAACATGCGTCTCCAGGAACAACGAAGCAGAACAACACCGGGAAGCAGCATGTGCCGGCCGCCGTCGAGCGCCTCACCTCCGGCGTGCACTGTGCCGTGCTGTCGTTGCCTCGCTAGCAGCATCAACAAAACATGTAGTCGGACGAGCTCCGCTTGGTGCGCAGGGCCCTGTTGGTGCGCATAGGACGGAGCTACCAGACACGGATCCGATCCGAGCAAAATATTTCCAACGATCAGAGGCAAACCAGAGTAGGAGGAGCAGGAAACGCAGAGGAATATGCCTTCCATGGCCATGGCGTCCTCCCACGGCCGCCTCCATCCCCTCGACCCCACCTCCCAACAAGCTTAGCTTGGCGGCGCGCACGGCAGCCGATCTGCCGGACAGGGTTCTGATGCACAACAAAGAAGAATAAGAGGAGCAGGAAACAGGGGGAAGCTGCTTGCCCATGCCCATGGCCTTGGCGTCCCCCACCTCCTCCTGCTTTTCCCCCTCCTCAGAAGACCGCCGCCGGACGCGTCGAAGACCTCCGTCGAGCGCCGCCGAGCGCAGCTGCGCGCCACCGAGGACGGAGGAACTAGACCTCTCCCCAATCAAGTCCGACCGCGGGCGCCCGTCTTTCTCGCCGGCGAGGAGCGGCCGAAGCACGGCGGGGTGGCGCGGAGGCGAGCGCGCAGGACTGAAGGAGTCGGCGGCGTTGCTACCAGGACTGGGGGAGAGATGGAGCAGAAGAGGAGGTCAGCCAAAGAACGTGAGATTGACCCGGTCGGGACGAAATCCGGCCGTATGTTTTGTTAATCAACGGCGCGCGGGTGGAGCGTACAGATTTGCCAATTTGAGGGCGCCTGCTAGATAGATTTTTCGATATACTAATTATGATTACTAACCCACAATATTATGGCAAATTACCAAGTCGTCCTTGGTCCAACTGTGGCCCAAACAATATTAACCGTACGATCTGCTATATACTACACACCGAAATGTGTAGTAGGATGTGCCGTAAAATATCCCAAAGCCATATCATGAAGTGTCACAATGTTTCTTGCTTCCTAAATCTAGCCAATGCACTAGAAAATAGCAAAGAGAGCTTGATTAAATCCATATGATCACGCACTGTCCAAGATATCGGCCGATTTATCGCTTACCGATGTCTGTCCGATAAGATAAATTGACTGATTTATCGGCCAATATGCCGATAAATCGATCGATATGGTGATAAACTGGCCGATTTACTCCTTATCTTGGGTCGACCGATAAGCGATATCCCCAACATTGTGATCACCCCACATCCTTCATCACAGATTCTTGTGCAGCGGCAAAAAATATCTTTGTTACCTGTGAGTTTTTATCAACTTTATAAATGTTGCTCACTGAGAATAATCATTGGCAAAAATAGTACCATGGCATAATAGAGACAACTGCCATAAAAAATCACCGGCGGAGCATGACATTCAACTAGACTTTCAAAACAATGGAGATTGGACACTTTGACGTCATTGTGATATCCCGATAAGCCAAATAAAAGAGTGTCAAATCTATAAATCTTGTGATGCAACAACCTCAAAGATGATGTAAGTTGGCGGACATGTCCAATTAGATGATCATGCCATGTCCTAGGACAAATTTTTTCACTTCCGGTGCATATATGGATTCAAGCATTCCCTTGTTTAAAATTCCTATTATTTTCACACATCCAACCTTGGTATCTTTTTTTTTTTGTAATTAGTCAAAAGCCACACACACCACCAACTCCATCTCTATCTATTTTGATGCGGTGGATCGGGATTTTGTTATTGCATGATGTGATATTTGCTATAATTAATTAATTCTCCCCTATAAGTGTGCATTTAATGCCCCCGATTTGGGTACTTTTTTTGTTGTTGTAGATCATATGTGAGATCAGATATAGATTTGCCGGTCTATATACGTCTAGTGATGAGCGATGTAATTCAAAAAAAGATTATTAAAAATGATGGACACATTTGATGTTTACTTGGTTAGCTTTCTTGGCAGATGTTGTTCCTCTTACTCAATAGTTGGTTATTTTATGTGGTTATATGATATGAAATGCAATGTTTTAACTTTCTTGTCTGGTCACGGTATTCATGGGATATTTGATGATTTTGCCACACTTTACTTCGAGATTTGATTATTTGTCACATGACCACCGCATTGCAAAATAATGTGCGGCAAATCGTCAAATCGGCTCAACGCGTCGCATGGCATCTGCGAAACAAGTCTAGTATCTACCGGACATCCGCTCTTTAGCTTTCAGAACCTTCTTCCGGGTTCCCCCACACACTGCGGCGGTGCTGCCGCCATCTGCTCCGATCCAGCTTGATCGGAGAATGCCGTGCTGCCAATGGGTGCTCTCCGTCGCCGAGAGCAGCATCAACAACACCACTCCGCAATGGCTCCACCGCCTCCACGCCAAGGGGGGCCTCTCCTTCCCCTCCCACCTCCAAATCGACGACCTCCTCTACGGCCAGCCCCAGCTGCCCTCTCCCCCTCCGCCTCCGCCGCCCCCTCCTACTCTTCTCCCCCTCCTCCGCCGCCACCCCCCGCTTCCCCTGACCGTCGCCTGGCCGTCATCAACCCCCATGACCCGCCTTCCAACCCCAAGCCGCCCCGCAACCCCGCCCGCCCAAACCCTAGCGCCAACAACAACACCTACCACCCGCCACAGCCACAGCTGCTACCACCGCCGCCGCCGCCACTCTCCGGCGTCATCTCCGACATCTTCGCCGTCCCCTCCGCCCCGCGATCCAGCCGCCCGCCCAAGCCCTTCCGCAAGCAGTCCCGGCCCCGTCCTCGCCCCAAGGACAAATCTGACGACAAAGACAAGGCCAAGGCCAGGAAGCGCCGCCGGGCCGACAGGTATGCTCTCGCCGTCGATGGGGAGAGGCGCTCCAAGACGGAGGTCACCGTCATCGACACCAGCACCGACGGCTGGAAGGCCGCCAAGCTGCTCGTCCGCAAGGGCACCGTCTGGAAGGTCCGCGACAGGAAGGTCTCCGAGATCTCGGACACTGAGGAGCTCAACAGGGGCAAGAGGAGAGCCGGACTGGTCGCCAAGGTACAGAGAGATAAGGAGAAGGAGAAAGACGCCGTCTTGCCGGTGAGTACTCTCTCTCATCTTCTGCAGCACGTCAACTGTTTGACTTGCCTGTCCCTGCATTGAGAAGATCATATATTTAGCTGTCTGGAGAGGGTTTGTGTTTTCTGCATTTTTAAGACGCAGCAGACTTGTATTGATTGGGAAAATATATCATGTTCAGGATCATGCATTCTATTCATGTTCAGGCACTTGTGCCTGATAACATCGTAATATTGACGGGGATACTGGTCAGAGAGATTATGCCCTTTATAGTTGAGAGATGGCAGATTCAGTTGTTACTATATGTTATTCAGTGCTCTATTACTCCTGTTTAAGCCTCCATGCACATTTACCTTTACGTCTCTATGTACATACGTTCTGTGCATGGTTAGTTGTCTGCGTACATAGGGGATGCCGAAAGAGAAATTCTGCATTTGACACGCTTTTCTGTGTTTTTGTTAAGTTGTTAGCCTACTTCAATGGCCTTGCTTGTGTTGTTACATGTTTCTGTTGATGTTATCCTGTGCATGTCAGTGCTATAGGTCGTAGGGGACACTAAAAGGCACATCGATTATGACTCTGTCACTCTGGTTACTAGTTGGGTTGGATGGAATGATGCACGATATCAGACACAATTATCTGGTTTTTCCTGTCTTGGAATCGTGAAATATTTCTGTTAGTTAAATGGTTTCGTGTGTGCAGGATTATGTTATTATGAGAAACAGAGTCTAGTGTAGCTTCTTCTGTTACACCAAGCAGAAGATGCCTATATCATTTGCTGGTTTCAGTTTTTTTTTTTGAAGAATCACATCTGAACACTTATATAATATTATTTTGAATAAATAATGCTTGGAAGTTGGATCATGCAGTTTTAGCTTTCTAGATTATTATTTGTTGTGGCTGAGTGGGAAAAGGATGGTTTAATTTCTGACTCACTGTAGAGGAAAAAGTGAAATCTACTGCATTCTGTTGTCACAGCTTCAGTCTTCTAATAGAATGGCAGTGAGGTGTGCTGCACAGTTTGTAAGGGAAAAGAAACAAGTCTTAATTTAGTCACTTTAGTTGTACCTAGCAGTTACCATCAGATTGGCCATAGGTATTATAGCTGCCTCTTGAGCAAACCAAAATATGTTGAGCACAATCATTTTCCCCACGAACAATGATTTCGGTGAATAATTTGAACATAAGCTTTGCAGTTTTTTCTCCATATTAACATAGTAATAACATGAATGGAACTGTATTAGGAGGTATGATGTACTAATCTCAAGTGGATAAAATACAATGGATTAAGGATGCATACCATTGTTCTCTAAGGCTTTGTGTGATGCATGTGTACTCCAGGGAAACATCCATGCTAGCAGTGGATATCTGAGGATGGTACCACCAGGTGATGATGCCATCCAAACAGTAGAAAGGTAACCTGATTAGTTCTCTGGTGTTAGGATGCTCTTTTGTTGTAACCTACAAACCATTGATTGATGCCTTGAGATTCTAAAGAAAAATTCTTTTATGTGAACATTGCAGACCAAGAAGCTCCGAATCATTACCAGGAGGCCAAAGTGCATCCATTCTTCTGTTACCAAGTTCAAGTACCGTTAGCCAGCCATGACGGAGGCTTTAAAAACAGAAAAGAAGGCATGAAGCCAGGAACCACATAGCAACAATGTTCTCATTACTTTGGGATTAACAAATTCAGCAAACTCATTAAGTTTGTGCTGTCCTCTTCATCTGTTGATGTCTTCATTGATCTCTATAAAAAATTATGATTCCTATTATTCATGGCATCCGAAGCTGGAACCTGCAATAATTTCATGCTCGAAGATGAACTTTTCCAATGTCGTATAAATGCTGGTGTTAGCTAATGTCGCATTAGGTATGGGTTTGGTCCATTTAATGTGTGGTGTAGATGATGTTTATACTGGTAGCTCGGTTGTTATTGTCTTATTGTACAACTTCAGTTGCTATTGTCGGCAAATTGTTGCGTGTAAGTATAAAGATGACTGGGGAAAAATGTCTGGCGCTATTGGTTTGAGTTGACTGTTTCCAATTTTTTAGCTTCCATCTCATGGGATATCTTGCACTAGTGACGTTTACGTTCGGGAAAATGGCATTCCCTTCCCTTCCTTATTGACGTCCATAAAGGCACATTCAGAGTGCACAAAATTCACATGAAAGAGGTCTATTCCCACAGAACCTGGGAAACCCTTTGGCTTTCCAAATATGACATAAATTGCTGTATTCTATGGAAAGGTAAGTTTTGCTGGGAGAAAGCTTTAGATATGTTGGTTGTGAACAAGGGATCAAATCTAAGAGGTCAAAGGAATCCTATTTATTACTCACAGTTCAACTTAATGCTTTTTTTTCTTCTCTATTGGTAGCTTTGTTTCTTACTGTACGCAGACTACTTTCCTGTGCTGCTTTGTTTCAGAAAAAAGATCTAACTATTTTATCTATCTTGCCATGCATTACTTCAAGATGTTATTATACGCTCTTTCGATTATTTTAGCCCATGTTGCAACTATGACGCCATGTTCAAACATTAATCCTCTCAAGTTGGTTAGGTTAAGTATTTTATGTCAAATAGTGGAAATTGGCAGAAAAGGATTAGGAAATTCAACCGATCTCTCATTTAATATTAACAATAGAAACTTAATACATATCTTCAGTTCTTCACTCAAACATTCGACTGACATCATTCTAATGACAAGATCAGGTACATCTCATTTATTATCAGAAATGGCAAGCAGGACAGGACACCATCAGCTCTCAATGGCGACACCAGGCGCGGACCTTGATCATCCTCGGCTTCTTGCTTGTACCTGCAGCAATGGTGGTCGGGACATGCTCTTGTTCATAGGCTGAGAGATGGACTCCAAGCGCTGCTCTCCCTGAGGGATCCAGGTTCCCTGACCACTGAGCATCCCACTCTACCGCCTTCGCCGTGCTGCATGCGACACTTGGCCCGCCTGGCACTGTCAGGATCGCCGAGTTCTGGTACGAGAGCAATGGACATGCTTGCATCAAATTTGCTGTTCCTATGGCAACATGAGTTTTCAATTGCATGTTCATGCTGTTTTATTTACTCACCTGGGGGAAGAACCTCTCAAAGATCATCCTGTAACAGTAGGCCTCTTTTGTTGTCGGGGTGTTGTGTGGGTAGATGAACTTTGCATTTGACATCATCTTATCGGTCACCTGAATCAATAATTCCATGTAGCTTTTAGTTAAATCGTTTCTACAAATACCAGTAAAAATTTACTATATTTTTAAAACAATGTCATGTTTGAACATTAGAAACAATTATTTACATTCGATTCTGCATGAGCCTTGAGGCCGTCAATCCAGCTATAGCCAACGCCATCACTGAACTGCTCTTTCTGCCTATACAGAATATGCTGCCATTCCCAAACAACAGAGATTGTTAACTTCATTGCTCTATTAATATATTAATGTAGCAGAAGTTTGAACTAAAAAGTTACCTTTGGCAAGAAAGGCTCCTCCTCGTCATCAAATGCTTTCCTTAGTACCCACTTCTCAATTCTTCCAAGATCAGGTCTGATCTGTAACGCCAGAAATGGTAATTGTTTAGAGGTAGAAACTAGGAAGATATTTAAAAATAATAACAATGTGGTACACTCTTTCTCAAGTTTCTAGATTTGAAAGATTTGAGCTTGAGCATACCATCTTCCACTCGGGATCAATGCTCATTGCCTCATTGATGAACTCCTTGTCCAAGAATGGTACACGTGCTTCGAGTCCCCATGCAGATGTTGCCTTGTTGGCCCGCAAACAATCGTACTGATGCAAAGCTTTGATCTACAGAATAATCATTATGTCAGGGTGTCTGGATTTGCCATTTTTCTGAATATATCTGTTTAATTCACCTTATGACAGGTTTCACGGTGGAGCTCCTCCTTGTTGGGGGCCTTGTGGAAGTAGAGGTATCCTCCGAAAATCTCATCGGAACCCTCACCAGAGATGACCATCTTGACCCCAAGTGACTTGATCTTGCGAGACATCAGGAACATTGGCGTGCTCGCCCTGATTGTGGTCACATCATATGTTTCTGTGTGATAAATCACATCTTCAATTGCATCAATGCCGTCCTGCAATACTTTGTTCTATTAGTACCAGACTACCAGTAGGTTGGTATGATCAACAGATAAGGCATGTTGTTACCTGAACAGTGAAGTGGAACTCATGGTGCACAGTGCCCAGGTAATTGGCGACCTCCTTTGCAGCCTTTAGATCAGGTGATCCCTGCGCAATAATATTTTGGACACTTGTAACAGTTTGTTGGAAATGGGCTGAAAGTTATGATCATTGTCGGTCCTTTTCAGTTTCATACCTCAAGGCCAACACAAAAAGAATGCAGCTTAGTCCCCCAGCGCTTTGCAGCCTTTGTCCCTGCCAGGTGACGAACTGTGACCGCTGCAACCAATGATGAGTCAAGGCCACCAGAAAGTAGAACACCAAATGGAACGTCTGTCATAAGCCTCTTGATGACAGCCTGAAAGAAGACTATACAGTTATACCATGGCGGGTCCTGAAATTTGGTTACTTTTCGATTTCAGACACAACAGTCTGACCTTTTCGAAAGCCTTCCTGAGAGCAAGTGGATCATATGGCACTGAAGGAATGGCCTCGGAGAACCAAGGTGGGTTGTACCATCTCTTGAAGCCTCCGTGCTTGCTGGAGTAGAGATGGCCAGGAGGAAAGATCTCAAAGTGCTCACAGTCATCATTCAACCCCTTCATCTCTGATGATATCCACACGGACCCTGGGAATTTCTAGAAGATGAGCAGGTATGCTGACAGATCCTACTTGTTACTTGGCTTAGTATCATTACTAGCACAAGGCAATATTGTTGCAGGGCAGGTTTTGTGAAGCATTATTGAGTAAAATTTAATGTTGAATTACCATCAATTCCCCAGCCAATGTAGAGGGGTGTGACACCAATGGCGTCACGGGCAGCAATGAAGCTATGGTCGCGTGTGTCGAGCAAGACAAAGGAGAAGACACCATCCAGCATGTCAATGAAATTCTCTCCGTGCTCCTCGTACTACATAATGGTAATACAGTTTGGTTAAATTGTCGTATATTTTTCGTTCAATTGGTGTTTCGTGACATGGGACCAATTATTATTTACTGCAGTCCCTCATTAAAGCAGGACATATGCAGCAAATCATCCTTTTATTATTTCTGGCTTTTGCACATCTGAAGTTGTGTTTTACTTTACTTGTGATGGATGTATATCTTAGTGTTTCATAAGTTGGTGAACCATATCTTGATGATATGAATGTTCTTTCTTGTAGCTACGTGACTAACCAGGTGTGCGATGACTTCGCAGTCGCTGCCGGTCCTGAAGGTGTGGGAGGAGAGCTGTGCCCGAGTTGTTCGTGGTTGTAGATCTCCCCGTTCACCTGCAAGGAAAAGCCTCCTTCCATTTTAGGACCAAAGAACAGGTAACATATAGAGAGATGTAGACACATATAGAAGGTTATAAACGACGTACCGTGACAGTGATGGACTTGTCTTCGTTGTAGAGGGGCTGGTCACCGGAGGCCGGGTCGATGATGGCGAGGCGCTGGTGGGAGAGGTAGCAGTCGCCGACCTGGTGCAAGCCGCTCCAGTCGGGGCCACGGTGCTTGAGCCTGCGCGAGAGCTCGAGCACGCGGACTCTCTTCCCCTGAGAGTCATTGGCACATCCCAGCACCGCCAGTATGCCGCACATTTTTGCCGAATCAACTGCTGTACTATGCAACAAGGAAGAGGAGCTGTGGATGTTGCGAGGAGAGTTGGGTGCTGGAGGAGTGGCGCGAGAGCCTCCTATTTATAGCCTGCCAAGAGCTGAGCTGAGCTGAACTGAGAGTGAGCGCGGCTCAGCAGGGGTGCCGCGTTAGACCAGTCCATTGTTGCATTGCACTTGCGCATGACCATCTTCCATGTATTCTATTCTATCTTTTCCTTTTCTTTTGGGATCTTGTGATGAGTCATCTGATCCTGACATTTCCTGATGAGCAGCCATTCGCTTACCTTACCGCCTTGCCATCTCCACACATTATTGATTAATTTATTTATTGGTTTGTGTTCCTAGCTAGTTTTGCATCCTACACATTTTTGTTTCCTTCTTTCTTAGAGCATCTCTAACAGAGCCCTTAAAACGTCGAACCTTAAAATCGGTTTACAGTTCGCGAATCTCGTATTTTTTGGTTTAAAATGAGCCGTGCCATAGCAGAAACTGTAAACCAAACCCTAAATAGGAATATTCCCGAATATTCTATATTTATTTTTTCCAGCCCACAGTCGTCTCCTTCCTCGAATTGCTGAATATTCTATATTTATTTTTTCCAGCCCACCGTCGTCTCCTTCCTCGAATTGATCGACACAGTAGAAGCTCGCAGGGCGGCGCCTCTGCCTCCCCTCGTGGCGCCGCCGCTGCAGCCCTCGCAGGATCCGCCGGTCCTCTCGGCGCCGCCGCTGCAGCCCTCGCGGGATCCGCCGGTCCTCTCGGCGCCGCCGCCTCTGCCCTCGCGGGCGTCGCCGCCTCGCGGTCCTCGCCGGCCCTCGCAGGGCGCCGCCGGTCCTCGCGGCGCCACCCTACCCCGCGGTCCTCGCCAGTCCTCGCGGCGCCGCCGCTGATGCCGCCCTTCGTCGGAGCCGCTGGCTCTCGCGGCGCTGCCGCTGATGCTGCCCTTCGCCGGAGCCGCTGGTCCTCGCGGCACTGCCCTACCTCGCCGGCCCTCACGGTCCTCGCGGGCGCCGCCGCCTCTGCCCTCGCGGGGGCCTGATTCCGGCAAGTTTGGTGCAAAACGGTCGGATTCCGGCAGTTCTACGGCGGAAGCTCACCGGCGGGTGCTGAATGTTCAGCCCGCCAACGCCTCGCGCGGTTTACAGGGCCCCTTCAGTTTGGCACATGGATTTCATGGGTGCCCTCAAAAACTACGTATTCACGGTTCCGCGGATGGATTTCATGGTGCCCTCAAAAACTTTTACAGGTCTGTGGATTTTAAGGGGACTGCTATGTCCGTTTTTAATGTTCCGAAACCGTTTTTGACAGTTATTTTAAGGTTTCGTCGCTTTTGAGGGCTCTGTTAGAGATGCTCTTACTACCCTATACTGTGTATGAGAACAAGGACATATTTCATGGAGCGTTTTACGGCCTAGCCTAGGTCATGTATGTCAGAGATGCATCTTGTTGGGCGATCCGGATCTCTATGAATATGCTATCCATTGCTCATGTAATCGGTTACGGCATTATTGGTGGGCACTGTCGACATGAGCTGAGCGGTTGTTCATGTGCGTCACGGCTGCTAGCTATAGCTCTTGGCTCTATTGCCACGTGCCCAGTCCTCCTTGGACTATGGAGTTTCATGCCATCGGTGCTACCTAGCTTATTGGTATGTGAGGACGCGCCCGTGGCGCGTTGGCTGGCTGAGGCAGTGGCCTCACCGCCCGCCCGAGTTCGACTCCCCACGGGAGCGAATTTCCGGCGTCTCACCCGTGTGGCACTGTTCACGTGAACAGTGTTCACTGTGAACAGTGTTGCACTGAGCCAATTCCACCGCGGTTCGACACTGGTATTGTGGTGTGCCCACCACCGCAGGAGTTTCCCGGAAGATCTAGACTCGCGGAAGGCTCATAGTCTTAGTATAGTCTGGTTAGGTCTAGCTTGCGCACGGGTGGCGTGTGTGTGGTGTTGTGTGTGTGTGGAGTGCGTTGTGCGTGAGTTCAGATACTACAGATGTACTAAGTCTTGGAAATCTCAAAAAAAAAAAAAAAAAAAAAGCTTATTGGTATGCATGTAACCAAGTTACCAAACCAATAGTGGCAAAATCGACAATTCTGACCCTCACGGCGAAGTTCAGCACAAAATGAACCCTTTTTGAAAGTTTAGCCGGATCTAACCCTTTCTGATACCGCTCAACATATTGGCGGTAGACTACATAGGATACCGCCAGGGTCTTCGGCGGTAACCATCCTGGTCCACGGTCCGCTTGTTCCGGTTGACTGCGCTGACGTGGCGATACCGCCTCTGACATCGGCGGTAGACTTGGAGTGGTACCGCTGCTTTCCCAGGCGGTACACGTCAGCACGGTACCGCCGCTCGTACTGGCGGTACGCGCTGGAGACAGTTAAGTGGCTCGAGCGCCCCCAGCCTCTCATTCATCCGCACTCAAACCTCTCCTCCACACTCTCCTGCTGCTGCCCTCTTCCCCTCTCTCCTCCACACTCAAATCTCTCTCAAATCCCTCCAAATCGGAGGGCATAGCTCGTGGAATCAGGCCATCTCCATCCTCTGAGGTAGTCTCTCTCAGATCTCTCGCTTTTTGTTGGTTGGATTTGTGTTACTTTGTGGCATTGTTTAGTTTGAGGCAAACCCTAGATTTGTTGATTTGTCCTTAATCTATTATTTGAATTGGTGCATTGCGGGTTATATGTTGTTTGTGACGTGTAGAAATCATTGTGGTTAGATAGATTCATGTGTTATTCTTACCTACAATTATGGTTGAGTCTAGGGTTGGAGGTAGTGGTTAGCACACATGTATAATTTAGATTATTGTGGTGTGTTTGCTATTACACATCAATGTGATACATTTGTGTGTCTTGTCATTTAATTATAGATGGCAAGAATCGTGAATGTCCATCATGTTGACAAAGAAGTATTTTTTAGTAACAATGAAGAAGAGATTGTTGACAATGGAGAAAAAGTTATGGTATTTGCCAATAGTCCGACATATGCCGAGGTTGTTGCAAGAGTACGGGAAGTTTTCGATGGATGGATCCTAGGGAGAAGGTTGAACTAGATGGAAGGTATTTTGTTGGATCGGGACACCGTCCGCGGAAAAAAAAAATACCTTTGACATGCGAGTTAGATTGGGGGGCATACAAAGAGGTTGTGGCGGCTTCCAAAGACAAGTCGCTCGAGTTATTTGCTACCAAGGTTGGTGGTGATCGGTTGCATTTTGACTTGAACCGGTGTGCCTCCCCCACACATGATGCAATGACCCCCACTCGAAATGTGTCACTTGATGATGCGGTCGAGTTGAATAATATGAGCCAACCTCCTTTGAGCCAACAAATTGACTTGGAGATGAATGATGACGACCAAGTCGATGAAGAAGAAAAATATGTCAATGTGGATCATGGTTATGGCTTTGGCATTGACGATGAAGATAGGGAGGAAGGAGACATGGAGGGTGATGTGTCCGAGCGGGAGGACGAGTATCATGACATTTATATTGGAGATGTAGAGGCACAAGTCGAGGAGGATGGCATTGACCGTGACACCTTCTATCGCCGTTGCTATGCCTCCGACTCGGAGGACGAGGGCCCAGAAGAAGTGGACGAAGATGGGTTCACGGCGAGAGAAGCCCAAGCCTTTTTAAAAGTGGTAGGCCGGGATCACCGAATTCCATTATTTCGTGATCTCACGCTTGCCGATAAGGCTATGGTGGATGGTGGCAAGTATAAAGATCTAGAAGCAACACCAAGCACAACTCAAGACGACGATGACAACAATTCTCGCATAAAGAAAGGTTTGAAGTTTCCGGACTTGGTAGAATTGCAAATGTGGCTTAGGGAATATGCGGTGAAGCACCATAGGCCATTCATAGTGAAGCACTCGGACGAGAAGCATCGTTACACCGTGATTTGCGACCAAAAAGGATGCCCATGGGTAGTCCGTGCAAGACCAAACCGCCACGGGCAATGGAAGATAACAAGTTGTGAAGCCCATCACATGTGCAAGAAACGGGGCCGGAATCCATCCACAAAGCACCGTCAACTCACCTCCGACTTCATCGCATACAAATTCATCAATAGTATAAAGAATGAACCAACCATTAAACCGAGGTTTTTGATGGGTCTTGTAAAGGAATTCTTTGGATACAACATCGAATATGGGAAGGCATGGAAGGCCAAGCATGCCGCATTTAAGATGTTGTATGGTGGATGGAAAGAAGCGTACAACCGCCTCCCGAGGTTGTTGGGAGGGATGGCCTATAGAAACCCGAGCATGTTTTACGCGGTTGAACATGTTGATGGAGTGTTCCGCCGTGCCTTTTGGACCTTCGACCAATGCATTCGGGCATTTCACCATTGTAGACCGGTTGTATCAATAGATGGTACATTTTTAACCGGCAAGTACAAGGGGTCGATGTTGACTGCAATCGCGCACGACTCCGGTGACCGGGTGTTACCTGTGGCCTTTGCTTTGGTGTCTGGAGAGAACAATGACAACTGGGAATGGTTCATGAAGCATGTGAGGACTAAGGTGTTTTCTCCTAGTAGAGAGGTATGCATCATATCGGATCGACACCAAGGTATACTCAATGCCATGGAGATTGAAATTCCGGGGTATGCACGGCTCCACCACCGATGGTGCATGAGGCATTTCGTCGCAAATTTTTATAGGGCTTGCAAGAATAAAGAATTGGCTGATGACCTAACAGATGTTTGTGTGGCATTCACCAACCGGTCTTTCACAAGACGGTTTGACAAGCTCCTTGCCGCGTCTAATGCCGGGGGTAAAGAGTTCTTGAGGAGGTATTTGGGAGAGAGGCACAAGTGGTCAAGGGCCCATGATCATGGAGGTAGAAGATATGGTGACATGACAAGCAACATGGCGGAATGTTTTAACAATGTTCTAAAAGGTGTGCGTGCACTGCCTGTGACGGCCATTGCGGAATATACCTTCGAGAAGTTATGCGCTTATTTCCAGAAACATTCCATGGAGACGGATAAATTGATAGACGAAGGGAAATTGTATCCTCCTAAAGTAGAAGAATTGATGGAGCTGCAAAATAGCAAATCCGAGAGACAACAAGCGTATTGCTATGACAACAACGAGTGGATTTACCAAGTCAACGAGCCCGGTGGGACAACAAAAGATGGCGTGCAATTCGGAGGTCGTGCATTCAAGGTTAAGCTAAAGACACGTGAGTGCTCTTGCGAGAGGCCCAAGTTGCTGCACTTACCTTGCTCGCACTTGATTACGGCGGCAAACATAAGATCTGTTGATCTGTCATCCGGATACGGTAAGGATGAACGAGCACTCGTTGGAGAGGGTGGCTATGACTTGGACAGCAAGATTTGAGCCTTACTTGGATCAATCTCAATGGCCGGAATATCATGGCCCTGTAATTAGGCCAGATCCGGAACTAATGGTTAAAACCAAAGGTAGAAGGAGGACGAAGAGGTATAGAAATGACATGGATGCACTTGGTGGATACACAACCCGCATGGGAGAATGGGGCAGCGGGCATTTTATGGAGCCTCGTACTACCAACCAATGTGGTCAATGCAATGATTCAGCACACAACAACAGAACTTGCTCTCAAGGGAGGAAAAAATCGAAAGGAGACAATGGTGGTGGAGCTAGTGGTAGTGGGGGTGGGAATGGTGGTGGTGCTAGTGGTAGAGGGGGTGGGAGTGGTGGTGGTGGAGCTAGTGGTAGTGGGGGTGGGAGTGGTGGTGGGAGTGGTGGTGGTGGTGGTAGCACAAGCCACCGTGGTGGTGGCGGTGGAGGTGGTGGTGGTGGTGGTAGCACAAGCCACCGTGGTGGTGGCGGTGGGGTGGTGGTGGTGGTAGCACAAGCCACCGTGGTGGTGGCGGTGGTGGTGGTGGTCGAACATCAATGTTTGACGAGCTAAGAGGGGGTGCTCGTAGAAGGCGTAGAGGTGGTAGTCGTAGATGATTGGTATGAACATAAATTATTTGGTTATTGTCTTTAATTTCGAATGTTGTTCATTTTACTGTACTAACAATTTTTCTAACTTACGTAGGTATGGGGTCGTCGAACTGGTTGGAGAGGCCGTGGGCATGGAGGAGGGCGACTCAGCAGCCCGAGGAGGACCCACCGAAGTGTTTTTGCCAAGACATTTGCAAGGCCAAGCAGTCCGATGATTGGGATGAGACAAGAGGACGAAGGTTTTGGTTGTGTCCCAACTATTGTAGGGACAAGGAAGAACCCAAGTCTGCTTATGACCGTCCCAAGGTATGTGTCCTCCTTACGCATGACAAATTACGTATATTTGTGTAATAATTGCTAATGTGTATTGTCTCTTTTGTAGTCACCGCCTCCCCTTTGTCCCTACTTCAAATGGATAGACTTGGTCCAAGATAGCTACTTCAAGAACGAGGTCGAATGGGCTCGAGAGACTGCTCTTAAGCACATGGCGGAGAGGAAAAAAGATGAGGAGAGGGAGGAGAAGTTGAGGTTGAAGAAGGAGAAGGAACGTAAGGAGAAAGCGAAGAAGAAGCGTGAAGAGGCCAAGGCTCGTGAGGCCGAGCGGGAAGTCAAACGTGGAATAGCTCGTCGTGCTATGGAGGATGAAGCATCGGGAAAGCGCAAGGGAAAGTATCCGCGTTGGACTCAATAGAGCCTTCAACATCTATTTCGTTATATTTGGGTGGTGTCATGGACCTAGCCATCTATTTCGTTATATTTGGGTTGTCTCACGCTATTTTCTGAACTTGTAATGGATTTGGTCATCTATGTATTTGAATGTGTCATGGATTTAGTTATATTTGGGTTGTCTCACGCTATTTTCTGAACTTGTAATGGATTTGGTCATCTATGTATTTGAACGTGTCATGGATTTAGTTATATTTGGTCGTCTATTTATTTCGTGAACTTGAATGTGCCATGTATCCAGTAATATTTTGTCTTAGCTTTATTGGTACTGGTTGATTAAGTTTTTTGTATGTTCCAGGTTATACCGCCTCTTGGATCGGCGGTACGTTACGTGAGGTACCGCCGGAAAATGACAACAACAGAAGGATTCGCTGGTGGCGAGCTTCAGGTCATACCGCCGGGAGAGCTGGCGGTACCGAGATACCGCCGTTTACCTCGGCGGTACGGTAGCCTTCCGTACCGCCCGGAAAATGGCACTCTGAGCTCCAGGTCATACCGCCAGCTTATCTGGCGGTACGCCTACAAACCATACCGTCGGTTCTCCCGGCGGTACGGACCTGGCATATTTTCAAATTTTTACAGAATGAGCTTATTATGACATAGTTTCGCAAACACATCAAATACTGCATATTATCACATTGTTCAACTAACACAGCACAGTAGGGCATATTATCATATAGTTCGACCAACAGATCACAATACGGAATATTATCACAAAGTTCGACTAACACATCGCAATACGACTAAGACATAGTTTCAAGTCAAGAACACAACATAATAGAGGCATACTATCACTTCTTCCTTCCCCTCTTGGCTGCCAATTTGCTGGGTCGTGCCGATGGCTCGCCAGAGGGTTCTTGACGCGCCTTGCGGCGAGGTGGAGGAGGGATCCTCTGTCCTTGTGGACTAAACACCGTCTTCTGCTTTCGGTTCCTCACGGGCGGCTGGCTCGGCTGAGCTGGTCGTGGTGCATCCTTCATTTGTGACAAGGACATCTCCTCCCAGCTCGTGTCCTCTTCCTCCGAGTGCTCTTGCTCCTCTTCCTCCGACTGCTCTTGCTCCTCTTCCTCTGAGTGTTCCTCTTCCTCCGAGCGCTCCTCTTCCTCCGAGTGCTCCTGCTCCTCCTCGGAGTGCTCCTCTTCCTCCTCGTCATCTTCATGGACATCGATGGCCTTGGCACCGTGGCAAGCAAGCATAGCCGCCATCCGACGACACCGCTCCATTATCCTCTACAAAACAAACAAATGTGCACAAATCAATATCACTACCCAGACTCTGTTTATTGATATGTAAAGATGCGTACCGTCATGGTGGACCTAAGAGTTGTCTCAGACTCCACGGTACCGGGCATATCTGAAAGGGAATGTGCCGCCTCGTTAACGCTCCGAGTAAGCTCCAAGCCCTAAAAACGTGCAAGAAAAGTGTTAGTCACATATGCACATGACACATTGAAATTAAGATCATCTCTTGTCCTACCACACGGTTGAAAACAGACGCGTAGTCCCTAGATGTTCCCGCACTCTCCTTAACCGCCAAGTTATACTCATTATCACCATCTTCGGCGCCTAAATCCAAACAATCTTGTGTGGTCCAAGTGGGCTTTAGCTTGAGGCGGTGTTGTTCTTCATGCCAAGCAAGGTGCACCGCATAGTCACTCTCCCTGTGCATTGTACCATCCATCTCACGGTACTTATCTCTATCATTCCACATCTCAATCCACTTGCTGTGTTTATGATCCCATTCCTTCTCTTTTGGGCACTTCTTCCGATCAATCCTATACGCAAATAACAAACATATCATCAAGAATTGATATCCCAATTGATATTGTCAAGTCAAAAGTGTTCTCGCACTCGAACACTAACCTATGAAGAGCAACACTTGTGCTCTGGATTGCCGGCGGGGTTCTTTGCCTGATTGCAAATTGCCTTGCAACTCGTTGTGGGAGGTGCCACTCGACGGCATAGAAACATATCATCGGACACTTAATGCGCCATAGGTTCTCGTCACGCGTACACATCGCGTTGAGACGGAAACCCCTTTCCCGAGAGTATGGCCTCCATATGACCTACAAAACAAAAAGCATTAGTTTCAATGCTAGATGTCACAAAGGTGTGTCAAATTTAATGTTACAACAACATACCAAGTCGTAAGACAGCGTGTCAAGCTCATTGGTATAGCTCTTGTAACGGCCCATGGACAAGTCTTTGTACCCCTCCACTCTATCCCATGTGTACGCGACAGTTGGCAGCCGCCATTCATCATCACCATCTAGGTCATCGCCCCATGGAGTTGGTGTGAGTTTGCGAGGACGTCCAACCGGAATCCGCTCCCACATCCAAATCGTGAGGGGCCAAGCAGCACCGTTTAACGAGGCTCCCTTTCCCTTCTTACGACATGCATGGTCCAGCTGCACAATAACAATCATGTCAAATGCCAAATGAAAGTAACATACACAAGCAAGGTATGCAAATAAACTACCTGACGGTAAAGAAAGGCTAGACCCGCCGACCCCCAGCTGTACTTGACGTTCCAATCACGTAATGGGTCAAGCCACATCCACGAGGCCGTGTCCCCTGACCCATCTGGAAAGATCACCCGGGCTAACACATACCACATGTATGCCCGGGCATACTGCTGCACCATCGGTGCATCGGCATCCGCCGGGCATGGCCCAAACTGTCGAAGCCACGAATACGATACACCCGCTGACCTAGTATCTTTCATCCCTTCCGGCGGCACCGGTGGTAATCTGCCGGTGAGACCAAGAACCCGCTGGCGCCACCCGACAAGATCCACCCTCCCAGTCAGAGCGTCTCCGTCGATCGGAAGAGCCGTGATCATGGCAAAATCTCAAGAGTGACCGTCATCTCTCCACACGGCAAATGGAAGCTGTGTGTCTCGGGTCTCCAGCGATCGACAAGGGCGGTAATGGCCGTGTGGTTGAACGCCGGTGGCTTACGCTTGAACTGAAGGACAAATGGGAGGAGACCAGCCGCCTCAAAGTATGGCTCGTACCGAACATCATACGGCATGTCCTCCGCATTGTGGCCCCTCATGCGCATAGGACGGATAGGCTGCGAAAGATAAAAACATGATGTGGTCACTATATTTGTAATTGCAACAATAAAATGGAGAACATTATTTGCCTTACCACCTCAGCTAAGTCCATATCTCCCCTCGCGATAAGCCGGGCACGATGTTCCCTGTCGTACACCAAATCAAGCCCGGGGTAGTACGGCTCATCCATCCTACAATACAATATTTCATTTACTACAAATTGCTCAAAACAAAATAATTAACCAAACAACTAAACAAACCTAAATAGCAACTACATACTTGTTTACTACTGACCACAAACAACTAAACAAACCTAAATAGTAACTACATTGCACCACACAAATCATACGTATTCATAAATCATACACAAAAAATTCCACCACACAAATAAAACCTAACATACTTGTTTACTACTCACCACAAACAACTAATCAAACCTAAATAACAACTGCATTGCAATATATCTATGGATCTACACGAAGTAGCATGTATGAACTAGGGTTTCAAAACAACCAAATCGGATGAAATACATGGTGAAATTGAGAGGGCTGAGTGAGATTTACCTGTACAATGAAGTAGGATGCGAATCACCCTAGAAAACCATGGATTTGAGGGTGGGGAAAGGGGTGATTTCGTGGGGGTGAGAGAGAGAGCCGATGCGCCGCCGCCGCCCCTTGTTCTTCTTCCAGCTCGGGTTAGGGTGGAGTGAGGGAAGGGTGGGGCGCGGGTGGGCTGGGCCGAGCTATTTTTTCCCAGGCGCACCGCCGGCGGACGTAGCGGTACCACGGGTTGCTGTACCGCCGATGAAACTGGCGGTACTACTCACAATCCTACCGCGCGTTGACCCAGCGGTACTGCCGCGTCAGCTTTTTTGACCGGGACGGCAGGACCATGGACCAGGATCTGTACCGCCAATGACCCCGGCGGTATCCCCGTGAAACCTACCGCCAATATGTTGAGCGGTACTAGAAAGGGTTAGATCCGGCTAAATTTTCAAAGTTGGTTCATTTTGGGCTGAACTTTCGTGTGAGGGTTATATTTGTCGTTTTTGCCCCAATAGTTCTCTGAAATTTTGGTATTCATGCAACAAAGCTCTGGTTTGGCTATTGGTATGCATGTATATGATGCTTCCTCTGTCCAAGTAAAGAAAAGAGTGTATCGCGTTTTTATCTAATTTCATCAGGTTACTCCTTGTATATAGTAAAACCGAGCGCAGGAATTTACAACACCCCTTATTACAACTGCATGGTTCTAAAAACACCCCTTATTACAGGCAGCGGTCTGATGCATGCTAGCTCACGTGCATGGTACAAAAATATTGCTCTGGGTGCGGAGCTAGAGAGAGCACATGGCAGATTCTTCACCCTCCAGTGATCCTTGTTCGATCTCGGTCTAAGCTCGCCCTTGCAGTTCAACATTGATTTCCCTCAGAAAGTAAGAAATTAATTGAAGGAGATAAAAAAAGATTGATTTATTTGCGTACATGAGAAGGATCGATCGAGGAGGAAAAAATCAGTTTGGAGTTGTAGTGGAAGCTTTGGTAAATCTCATCTGAGCTATGATCGATCCAAAGATAGAAGAGTGAGAGTGACCAATCTTAGACCTTTTGCCGGGTGAAAAGGCAGAAACGAAATCACCATTTTTATTTCCTTCTTTCTTACTACCCTATACTGTGTATGAGAACAAGGGCATATTTCATGGAGCTTTTTACGGCCTAGCCTAGGTCATGTATGTCAGAGATGCATCTTGTTGGGCGATCCGGATCTCATGAATATGCTATCCATTGCTCATGTAATCGGCTACGGCATTATTGGTGGGGACTGTCGGCATGAGCTGAGCGGTTGTTCATGTGCGTCACAGCTGCTAGCTAGTTAACCAAATCGACCGATCGCGGCGTGACACCCGGATGAAGAAATAGAGAAAGCCAATAATACGCGAAGACGTCGCCGATCCGTCGAAGAAAAACAGATGGATACACATCAGCAAGTCTAATCTCTTTGCAAATAATTGAACGTTCCCGTTTGGTCGCGTCCAGCACCAAAATCCACGTGTGCCTCGAATCAACCGCAAATTCGTGAAGGAACTATAGCTAGATGATGATCGTCTGTACCCTAGCTATGAGGCGGAAAGAGGGAGGAGATTAGGGGATGAATATGACCACATTAGCTAGTTAATCGCATGCATGCGACCAAGTTACTTAATGCAATAGTAGTTCCTAAAACTGAGGTTTTTGAATATTGGCACGGATTAAAGGTGAAGGAAGCTCGCTTAATTAACTTGCGTAATGAGAAGGATCGATCGAGGAGCATAAATCAGTTTGGAGTTGATGTGCAAAGCTTAGTTACTTCAAAGATGGAAGAGTGAGAGTGACACATGCTGGCTGGGTTTACCAGATTCGCGCGTGACCTGGATGAATGAAGAGAAATATCAAGAGAGACAGGTCTAATCTCTTGGTCGTCCTCACAGATGGATACACATCAGCAGGTCTAATCTCTTGGCAGGGACTCGCGCGCGTTCCCGATTCGTCGCGTCCACATGCGCCCACGTGCTGACACGTACTCCGGATGACAGGGAGAGATGGGCTTCCTTATATGGATAAGGATAGAGCGAGATAACAGGCTATGGCCGGTAAGTAGGTCCGAGTCGATGCATACATGTGCGCGGAATCGGCGCCAAGTCGCGTGTGTGATCGGATCGGATCAGATCGATGAATGGGATATGCTATTTTTTTAGATAAAGAATGTATATTAATATCGCGGAGATATAAATTATATCCAGCCTCTGCAACGCAATAACCAAAACTATTACGGATCACATAGCCGAAAGACAATACGAAGAAGAAATAAAAAGAAAAATTCTACAAAGTTACAGTCCTTGCAGCAGCCGCACAACCACCACCAAGGCACCATCTGATGTCCAATTCTTCAAAAGCAGCGCCTTCAATAAGACAGTGTCAGGCACAACCAATTAAGTCCAGACCTTGGTTTTCACCCTGAAGATAGTCCCCGCTCTCAAAACAATGTCTTCAGCAAGACCATTGTCAGGCACAACCAATTAAGGTTAGACCTTGGGTTTTCACCCTGAAAGGTAGAAATTTGAACTTCAACTGTGATGTTGCCCCACTAACAAACCGGTGCTCCGCCTCCTGCAACTCCAAGCAAGTTCCTCATCGCCGCAAAGGCTCCAATCACCATTTGCTAGTCCTTTAATCTCAGCTTTCATGACATTTCCCGCCTCTGACTACACCATGGATTTGCCCATGATGGCACAGAAGCAGAGCTTCACGCCGCTCCCTCCGGCGCGACCGAATCCCTCCGATCCAGCAATCTCTAGGAATTAGCCCATGAAAGATCACCGGCGGAG
Organism: Poa pratensis; assembly: GCA_947311845.1. Lineage (NCBI taxonomy): Eukaryota > Viridiplantae > Streptophyta > Magnoliopsida > Poales > Poaceae > Poa > Poa pratensis. The sequence goes on along the minus strand of CAMZMU010000083.1, from coordinate 38,743,025 downwards.
CCTTCCGAAACTCGACACTCTTGCCAGATCAAGGTACCGGCGTCAAGCAGATCTTCATCTTGACGTGATTCGGAACCAAGGACCACCGCATTATTCGCAAGACCAACGGCCCCCACGCCGCCGGTCAACTCCAGCCGGACTGGATGACGGAACGGATCCGCCGATCCAGCCGCGAACCCGGCCGCCACGTCCGCGAACGACAAGACCACCACCACCATTCCCGAGCAGCTGCTCGAGCGTCCTCGACGATGCGAAAATGGCCCCGGATAGCCTCCACACCGTCGTCGACGTAGCAGCGGAGGTGCGCGAGATCGAGGTCCGATCTAGACCCAGCGGGCCGAGATCCATCCCGTCACCCGCTCTGCCCCTGTCTACTAGCGCCGCCGCCGGCCGTCGCTTGTACAGATCGCCACCATCCGCGCCGCCTTCGCTGGAGAGGAAGGGCAGATCGCCGCCGCCCCGGCCCATCCGGCGATCGAGGAGACCACCGCCGTCGCCGCGCCACACGGGCCTTTGCCCAGTGACGCCTATGGCGGCGGCGGCGGCAGAGAGAGGGGCGCGAGGGGAGGCTTGAAGGGCGGCGAGGAGGGGGCACCCCGGGGGCGGCGCGGCGCCGCCGCCTCGGGGGTGGGAGGGTTTCCCTGTGTATACACACAGAAAAGAAAGATCGGGGGTGGGAGATGATACACTATGGGATATGCTACTCGCTGCACATGTCCATGCATCGTTTTTTTTAACGGGAAAACACTGACATTAAATATAATAACGAGTTACAATAGCACAATTACAACTTCCATCATCTGGAACAAACTTGCCTAGCTGGGTACAAAGAACTACTGAATAAACATGATGCAAATGCTGAAGAATACAACCAGAGCCTGTCAGGGGTCCGTCGAGAACTCGGACTCAAGAAACCTGCAGTCGTACTCTTCCGGGGCCTCTCGCAGTCTAACCAACCGTAAAGCCAGCGGCTCAACCGGTAGTCGCGTTGGTAGACGCTGATGAGGTAGGGGATTGAGCTGTAGATCTAGAACGGCCATCACCGAGCTCAAATCAGGGGTTCTCGACTGTTAAATCTGAGAAACCGCAACAGAGACGATCTCACCCGTCTCGGCATGTCCCGAATAGCGAGAACGCATCATCATCATGTACATCAACATGCTTTAGGTGCGTACGCAACAGCCACACAAGTAACCATGAAGCTTATAGGATCTGGTGCAAACTGACCGAGGATCTTGAGAGCAATGCACCATCATCGAATCAGAACTTCCTTCGACCTCCCAGAATGCGTGACGCCCAGTTCGTTCCCCTCGCCACCATGGCCGGCCAGAACAAGGAGAGGCGCCGAGTACCTGAAAAGGGAGAGGAGGTCCACTCCAGCAACATTATGAGGCCGAATCTGAGAAGAACTGAGCCTGCCTAGAGCCCTTCATGGGTCGCAGCGAGCCCAGTGCCCACCAACTCTACCAGCGGCGCTGGCAACCGCCTGGAGCATGGGATCCGGCGAACCACCATGCACAGCTCCAGATCCGGTCAATTCCCAACGTCTGTCTCGCCCAAGCCGAACAGAACAACCGAGAGGAACCGGAAACTCGACACCCTCTTCCTCCCCTCGCCACCGAGGCCGGCCAGGAGCAAAAGAGTAGCCTGGAAATCTTGGACATGGAAGCAAGAACACTTATTGAAGAAGGGGGACGCGGATCCGCCTCTGTCGCCCATCCCCCTCCATGGAGGCTTGGCAGAGAGCATCTCCACGCCATGTCCGACGCCGCGTCCAAGCGCCGGAGCACACCCACACGAGCAGGCCTTATTGACGGAGATCTCCGGGGCCTTCTCTCTCACCAGCAGTAGCGCGGCGAGGAAGACGACCACCAGCATGCACGAATCTGGCCGGCGAGATCCGGTGCTCTACTCCAAAATGCCATAGAGGAAGAAACACGAAACCCTAGACACGACCTAACCCTAAACCTACTAAATACAGAGCAGGCCAAGCCTCCCCTCCCATCCTCACTCGCAGCGGCAGAGCCGCCAGAGAAGAAGGGGAGGGGCGCAGCCGGAAACAGGCGGCTGATACATGCATTTTATATCATCATTTATATAACTTTTAGTATCATACTAGAATGTTATTTGCATGATTATATGATTGTTTCTACATGTTTTAGATGATTTTGGGGACTTTCATACAAAGTCCCTATTTTTGGTATTTAATTTCTGGGAGGCAGAAAACCTCCTTTTTCTTGTCTTTAATGTTTCAGGAGCTACAGGACCTCAAATAATAAAAGGAAAAATACTGCGTCAGTTTTTCGTCGGGAGAAAGGCAGAGGGAAGAAGACCGAAGAGAGGAGAGCCACGAGGGCCAAATGGGGGTGGCCCACGCGGCCCATGTACCTGGCCGCGTGGGACCAGCCCAAACTGGCCTCGGGCACCTCCTCGCCTGGGGCTTTTTAGCAACTCCTTCGTCTCGCCCGAAAAGTAACGCCCTAATTTTTCCAAGTCCATCCGAGGTCGCGGCGGCGGCGAAACTCCTGATCCCTTCCGAGGGGGGTCAGATCCTGCTGCTCCGGAACTCCGGAGAAGGGGAAATCATCGTCATCGTCATCACCTCTCCTCCTTGGCGTGGGAGGAGGCCTCTACATCATCACCCCCATCAAGACCAGCACCATCACCATCATCATCACCGTGATCCACTCCGTTCCCCTCGCAGTTTGAGAGTTGCTATACCTAGATACTTGTCTTGTGCTACTATTCATGTTTGTGATTGAGTACTTGTCATTATTTGGTGGTGAAGTTATAATTTCAGATTGTGTTGTACCACTTATGCCACTGATTATGATCATGTTCGCACGTTGTGAGTAGTTCCCGTATGTTCCTGAGGGCATAGGATGAATTGGCATTGATTTATATATGACATGTGTTGGTATTTTGTCAAGAGTTTATCTTTTTATGTGATTCTATGATGGTGTTGTGCGAACGTCGACTGCACAACACTTCACCTTTATTGGCTCATAGGAGAACACCGTAGTGTAATGAATTGATGGATACTTGGGAGGACACGTAAACCTAGACCGAGTCATGCAGTTATATTACGAGGGTATTAGTATCGGGGACCTTAGAGTGTAATGCTATGGTGGGACTTTATGTCTTAATAATTCTTGTGCAGTCATTTGCTTGGCCACATGATCCATCATAAGGGGTTGTAGTTTATTTATTTAGCTATACCTAATTATGGCTCCGTCCAAAGAGGATTAAAACTTGACAAGATATTCAACGTGTTGTTTAATAAATCTCTATGCCTAGCATCATCCATGCCGCCCTCGGGAACGTTTGCCACATATAAGTTACACATCACTTGAGCTTGTCCTTTTGCCACATAAGAGGATTGGGCTTTCTCTCTTTGAGAGCTTCACTTGCTACTATTGTTATCTGCTTGCAACTATACAACTGAAAATACCAAAAACACCTGCATCTTTTATTGTTTTATTTATCAATCTTACTAACCAATACCTTCAGCTCCTCGTGGGTTCGACAACCTTTTCTAATTGAAAGGTACTACAATTGATCTCCTGCACTTGGGAGCCATCAAGATACTTTTCTGGCGCCGTTGCCGGGAGCGTAGCGCTATTGGTAAGAAGTTTGGTAAGGAAACTTGAAAGCTGTTTATCTCATTGTTACTATGGCATTTATGAATCATGCCTCGCTGCATCTTGCTCTATATGAAAGTGCTTATGCCACTACTGCAAAGGTGGTTGAAACTGCTGTGCCTGAGATACCTAAAGTGGGATATAAAATTCCCATGGGTCATGTTAAAAGAGTTATGAAAAATCCATTTACAGGTGATGGAACTAAGTCGGCATGCGAGCACATGGAAATAATTGAGGACATATTGGCTGATACGTCTCCAACGTATCTATAATTTCTGATGTTCCATGCTTATATTATACCATTTGCTACATGTTTTATATACACTTCATATCACTTTTATGCATTTTCTGGGACTAACCTATTAACAAGATGCCACAGTGCCAGTTCCCTGTTTTCTGCTGTTTTTGGTTTCAGAAAAGTACTTCTGCGAATATTCTCGGAATTGCACGAAACAAAAGGCCACGTCCCTATTTTTCCAGCACCGTCACGGAGTCCGAAGGAGAGACGAAGGAGGGCGCCGAGGTGGCCAAACCACACCTCGGCGCGGTGGGCCCCCTTGCCGCGCCACCAGGTGGTGTGGGCCCCTCGGGCCTCCACCGACGTCGCCCCTTCGCCTATATATTGCCTCAGACGCGAAAACCCTAAAATACCAAGTCATATTTCCAGAAGAGTTCCGCAGCGCCGCCGCCATCGACGACAAGTTTCGGGGGACAGAATCTCTGTTCCGGCACGCCGCGGGACGGGGAATTGCCCCCGGAGTCATCTCCATCGACACCACCGCCATCTTCATCGCCGCTGCTGACTCCCATGATGAGGAGGGAGTAGTTCTCCCCCGAGGCTGAGGGCTCTACCGGTAGCTATGTGGTTCATCTCTCTCTCACATGGTGTGATCTTTATGTGATCATGTGTATTGCTAGTATCGCTGAATACATTAATAATGTTTATGCTACTCAAGTGATTTTGTCTAGTTTCTGGAGTCAGTTGTGACAACACGGTATCAAGGTGACAGTGTGGGTACTTGTGTGACTCTATGAATAATTTAGATATTTATCATGGCTTATTCTTGGGAACTGTGGTGTTTGTTTACTCAGACTTTGAGGTGCTTTTGCAGCCCTACACGTAGTACTCTTGTTATCAAGAAGGAGAATAATCCCGAGCAGTATTTACTTGTGTTCAGTTGTGCTAATCTAGTTGAATATGTAGATGTTACTCTTTATCTATTATGCACTCTATAGGTTACTTTAATATGAACTCCGGTACTCTCCACGGTGTAAAGGTGACAGTGTGTGCACCGTGTGTGATTCCTTTATGACGTTGTGGCGCTTGTTTACTCCGGCTTGAGGTGTGCTTTTGTAGCCCTACACAATGAATGGTGTTTGTTATCCAACAAGAGAGTGTTTAAGAGTAGCTTTTACTTATTCAGTTATGAGATCATTGTTGAGAGTGTCCACTAGTGAAAGTATGATCCCTAGGCCTTGTTTCTAAGCATTGAAACACCGTTTACATCAAGTTCTGCTACATGTTTGCTTGCTGCCATCTTTATTTCAGATTGCAGTTACTACTTATAATCATCCATATTACTTGTATTTCACTATCTCTTCGCCGAACTAGTGCACCTATACATCTGACAAGTGTATTGGGTGTGTTGGGGACACAAGAGACTTCTTGTATATTAATTGCAGGGTTGCTTGAGAGGATATCTTTGACCTCTACCTCCCTGAGTTCGATAAACCTTGGGTGATTCACTTAAGGGAAACTTGCTGCTGTTCTACAAACCTCTGCTCTTGGAGGCCCAACACTGTCTACAAGAATAGAAGCACACGTAGACATCAAGCTATTTTCTGGCGCCGTTGCCGGGGAGGTAAGGTAAAAGGTATTCACATCCTCTGGCTACAAAGCTATTTTCTAGTATTGTTGCTAGTGTGTGAGTGCTCGAAGTTATTTCCTTTAGATTCTGCAATTATATCTTTTTGTTTCTTGTTTTTATTTTCACTAGTTAGGCTTAATGGAAAACAACAAAAAATTAGAGATCTTTATGAACTTTATATTGAATTAGGACATGATGCTTTTGAGGAGAAAATTAAAAAACCTATGGAGGCTTGTTTGCATGATGGTAGCAATGGTATTACTATAAATTCTTTGAACACCATTATTGCCAATGCTATGGAAAAGTCTAAGCTTGGGGAAGCTAGTTGTGATGAATATGATATTTTTAGTCCCCAAGCTTTAAGGAGGAAATTTGCTTTGATGATACTTTGCCTCCAATATATGATATTATAATCATTGTGATATTTTCAGTCCACCTACTATTGAGGATATAGTTTATGTTGATTATGATATGCCTCCTATATATGATGTTTACAATGATGAATATGATATTTTCAGTCCATCTACTATTGAGGATAAAATTCATTATGATTATTCTATGCCTCCAATTTTGATGATTGCAATGATGGATGTGATACTTTTACTCTCACTATTACTAATAAAATTGATTATGCTTATGTGGAGAGTAATGATACTTTATGCATGTGGATCATGATAAAATGCTATGTGATAGCTATATTGTTGAGTTTATTCATGATGCCGCTGAAAATTATTTTGAGAGAGGAAAGTATGGTTATAGAAATCTTCATGTTACTAAATTTTCTCTTTATGATGAAGTTTTGAGCTTCTCTTGATTTGCTTTTATTTGCTGGGTACTTTAAGACCTACTGGTCCTTATGAGAGAGGGAGACACGATTTCATATATCACAATAATATTAAGTCTTCTCTCTTTATGTTGAAATTTTTGAAGTTACACTTGTTTTGCATTTCTATGCTAGTCACTTTGTTCTTCATTGACTTGTTTTCTTACAAGACTCCTATGCATAGAAAGAGTTTAGATTTAAATGTTTTATATGCTTCTTGATGCTCTCTTTTATGTTTCAACTCCATCTTTATGTGGCATCATAAAAATCACTATGCCTAGCTAAAAGGCTTTAAAGAAAAGCGCTTATGGGAGACAACCCATTGTTTTTTTTTCTGTTATTTTGTTTTTTTTTTGAGTCAAGGTGTTGTTACTTCTGTAGCAACTCCTTTGTATCTTTATTTTATTGCATTGTTGTGCCAAGTAAAGTTCTATATTGAAAGTTGATGCAAGATTTGGATTTCTGCGCAGTGACAGATTTTTAGCTGTCACGATTTGAGCTTCTCCCTGTAGAAAATTCAAAAATTCTGAGAAAATCACGCATCTTCCTGAGATATGTACGCAACTTTCATTATTTTAGGCCAGATCCATCTGAGCAACTTAAGTGCCTCGAAAAATTCGTCTTTCAGACTGTTCTGTTTTTGACAGATTCTGCCTTTTGTTTTGCATTCGCTCTTTTACTGTGTTTGTGTGGATTTCTTTGCTCCACAAAGCATTGGTGGCTGTAGCTAATGTCCAGAAGCTTTGGGAATGATTGTATCATTACAGAATATGAGAATTTTTGATTATGCACTAACCCTCTAATGAGAACTGTCTTGAGTTTGGTGTGAAGGAAGTTTTCAAGGATCAAGCGAGAAGGGTGATATTATGTGATCAAGAAGAGTGAAAAGCTTAAGCTTGGGGATGCCCCCGTGGTTCATCCCCACCATATTCAAGAAGACTCAAGCGTCTAAGCTTGGGGATGCCCAAGGCATCCCCTTCTTCATCAACAACTTATCAGGTCATCTCTAGTGAAACTATATTTTAATTCTTTCACATCTTATGCGCTTTACTTGGAGCGTCTGTGTGCTTTTATTTTTGTTTTGTTTGAATAAATTCGGATCCTAGCAATCCTTGTGTTAGAGAGACACGCTCCGCTTTTTCATGTGAATACTCATGTTCTTCACTTATATTTGTTGAGTATTCTTAACTAGCTACTGCAGTGCTTTTAGCTCCTGTTTTTCATGCATCTCTTTGAGCTGTTAGCACGTGTTTATAAATACTCTCTTGCTGCATTATATTATCATTTGGAGAGTTTATGTTTAAGTAAGTTGTTGGTGTTTGCTGGAAGAAAGAAAATGCTGCATGTGGTAGTGGTATGAAAACTTGCATAATCTTGTAGATCATTGAAACTTTGATAACTTGATTCTTTGCAAATGTTTTGAGATATTTAGATGGTAAAGCTTGCTGGTTAATTAAGTTAAAATCATTAGTGGATTGTTGTCTTTAAGCTTGTACCGTACTACAAACTCTAAAATTGTTGAAGGTGTAGTTGGACTTGATAGCTTTCCATGTCTGAAAGTTCATTGTAATAACTAAGTTGTGCTGAAGGTCGAGGGATCTAACGGGGTACTTGTACCGCCGTGAACGGCCCTTCTTGGAGTGAATTTTAATCATGCTCTTAATGTTGAACCTGCTAGTTGTTTGCAATAAGCTTGTGAGTTCTTTTTGACTAATGTTAAGCTACGGTTTTTGGCACTTCCACCATCCATATTTTGCTAGCCTCTTCGGTGCTGTGCATTGCCTTTTCTCACATTGAGAGTTGTGCATACTTCGCCAGTACATCCAACCCCGTGGGAGAACTTCCTCTTGTTCTCCTACACATAAACCCATACATCTTCCTCAAAACAGCCACCATACCTACCTACCACAGCATTTCATAGCTGTTCCGAGATATATTGCCATGCAACATCCATTTTACATTACATGACTTGTTGTCATTTATCATTATATATTGCTTTGCATGATTCTATACAGCTGATGTGTGGTTTACCCATGTTACGCTAGATCATTGCACATCCTGCTACACTGGCAGAGGCATACAGTTTTATACATCATGTTTTGTTCATTATGAGTTATTTGTACCAAAAAGTTTGTAATCATATTAGAGTGTTGCCCCTGCTAGAAAAGAGCCATGGAGGCCATCGAAAAGTGAAACAGAAAAAAAAATAGAAAAAAGAAAAAAGAAAAAAAAGAATAAAGAAAAGGGGGGCAACATACTATCCTTTATCAAAGTTGTGCTCATGTTTAGCACCTGCAGTATTCATAGTCATCATTTGTGCTCATGTTTAGCACCTATACTCCATGTGAGAGAGTTTTCATGTTCTACTAGTATAACTATGTGGGGAATTTACACTATAGAACTTGGGTTGTATATTCCAATGATGAGCTTCCTCAAAAGTGCTCTAGGTCTTCATGAGCAACCAAGTTGGATGCACCCCCACTAGTTCCATTGGAGAGCTTTCATACACATATAGCTCTATGTGCATCCGTTGCATGGCAATCACTACTCCTTACATAGCTTCGATTATAAGACTTCCTCTTGTCTAATGATCACTTATAGCTTTGTGAGATTTCTTCCATTGGCCTTCCAAACCCCCATTAATGTTCTCTTTGCCATAACATCCTGGTGCCAATACCAAATGCTTGCGCTCACCGGTTGAGTAGACTTCGAAACAGTTGATTCATGACGTTCATGTTTATGTTTACTTGGCTGAATCCTTCTATGTTATGAAAATTTGCTTGATGCTTGGATTGAAGGATAGAACTCCTATGCTGGATACTTAAATCATCTTTAATGAACCTTGTACGGTTTCATGTCTTTGAAGCAATAGTTCATGAAAACTTTTAGCTTGTTTGACTCTTGCTTTGTCTTTTGATATCAACTATATACATTTGCCTTGAATGATTTGATCACAGCTTACATGTCTTACAATATTATGATCAAGATTGTGTGAAAGCATGTCTCCTCAGAAATTATTTGTTGTTATCGTTTTACCTACTCGAGGACGAGTAGAACTAAGCTTGGGGATGCTTGATACGTCTCCAACATATCTATAATTTCTGATGTTCCATGCTTATATTATACCATTTGCTACATGTTTTATATACACTTCATATCACTTTTATGCATTTTCTAGGACTAACCTATTAACAAGATGCCACAGTGCCAGTTCCCTGTTTTCTGCTGTTTTTGGTTTCAGAAAAGTACTTCTGCGAATATTCTCGGAATTGCACGAAACAAAAGGCCACGTCCCTATTTTTCCAGCACCGTCACGGAGTCCGAAGGAGAGACGAAGGAGGGCGCCGAGGTGGCCAAACCACACCTCGGCGCGGTGGGCCCCCTTGCCGCGCCACCAGGTGGTGTGGGCCCCTCGGGCCTCCACCGACGTCGCCCCTTCGCCTATATATTGCCTCAGACGCGAAAACCCTAAAATACCAAGTCATATTTCCGAAGAGTTCCGCAGCGCCGCCGCCATCGACGACAAGTTTCGGGGGACAGAATCTCTGTTCCGGCACGCCGCCGGGACGGGGAATTGCCCCCGGAGTCATCTCCATCGACACCACCGCCATCTTCATCGCCGCTGCTGACTCCCATGATGAGGAGGGAGTAGTTCTCCCCCGAGGCTGAGGGCTCTACCGGTAGCTATGTGGTTCATCTCTCTCTCACATGGTGTGATCTTTATGTGATCATGTGTATTGCTAGTATCGCTGAATACATTAATAATGTTTATGCTACTCAAGTGATTTTGTCTAGTTTCTGGAGTCGTTGTGACAACACGGTATCAAGGTGACAGTGTGGGTACTTGTGTGACTCTATGAATAATTTAGATATCTATCATGGCTTGTTCTTGGGAACTGTGGTGTTTGTTTACTCAGACTTTGAGGAGTGCTTTTGCAGCCCTACACGTAGTACTCTTGTGTTATCAAGAAGGAGAATAATCCCGAGCAGTATTTACTTGTGTTCAGTTGTGCTAATCTAGTTGAATATGTAGATGTTACTCTTTATCTATTATGCACTCTATAGGTTACTTTAATATGAACTCCGGTACTCTCCACGGTGTAAAGGTGACAGTGTGTGCACCGTGTGTGATTCCTTTATGACGTTGTGGAGCTTGTTTACTCCGGCTTGAGGTGTGCTTTTGTGGCCCTACACAATGAATGGTGTTTGTTATCCAACAAGAGAGTGTTTAAGAGTAGCTTTTACTTATTCAGTTATGAGATCATTGTTGAGAGTGTCCACTAGTGAAAGTATGATCCCTAGGCCTTGTTTCTAAGCATTGAAACACCGTTTACATCAAGTTCTGCTACATGTTTGCTTGCTGCCATCTTTATTTCAGATTGCAGTTACTACTTATAATCATCCATATTACTTGTATTTCACTATCTCTTCGCCGAACTAGTGCACCTATACATCTGACAAGTGTATTGGGTGTGTTGGGGACACAAGAGACTTCTTGTATATTAATTGCAGGGTTGCTTGAGAGGGATATCTTTGACCTCTACCTCCCTGAGTTCGATAAACCTTGGGTGATTCACTTAAGGGAAACTTGCTGCTGTTCTACAAACCTCTGCTCTTGGAGGCCCAACACTGTCTACAAGAATAGAAGCACACATAGACATCAGTGGCTTATTCAGACTACCTGGTATTTCAGAGGATCAGGTAAAAAGGAAGCTATTGTATTTGTCTTTATCTGGTAATGCTCGTGATTGGTACAGGTCTCTGGATGAAGAGGTCCAGAATGAATGGAGTATCTTGAGGAAGGTTTTCTTTCTTAAATATTTTACTCCTAAAGAAGCTTATGATAACCGCTGCTATATATTCAATTTCTGGCCACATCTGGGAGAGAGTATTACTCAAGCTTGGGGGAGGTTAAAGGAACTCCTTCGCAAGAATCCATGTCATGATCTTACAAGGAAACTTATATTGATAAACTTTTATGTGAGACTACCTATGAAGCACAAGGAGATTCTGGATAATTCATCTGGTGGAAGTTTTACTAATAACACTGAAGAAGAAGCATGGAATTTATTGGAGACTATTTCTGAAAATACTAGCCACTGGGATCTTGATAAAGGTAATGAGCCATATTTTGATTATGAATATTCATGTGTAGAGAATTTCTCTACTTCTATTCTGTTTAAAAATCTGAGTGATACTTTTGGTCTTGATCCTTATGTTATAATTGAAATAGCTAAAGGTTTTGCTGATCATATCTGTGTTCCAAAAAGTGGATTTGAAGTTTATGTTGAACCTGTTAAACAATCTATTGTTGTTCCTAAAGTTATTAAACAGGTTGAACCAATGTCATCTGTGACAATTGAGGAGTATGTTGAACCACCTCCATTTCCAAACCAAGTTAAGGAGAATTTACTTAAAGCTGTTACTAACAAGAGTAACAAAAGATGTTCTCAGCCTTATGAACAGGTGGAAGTCAACACTCAAATTTCTGTTATCAAGCAACTAAATGAAGAAGACCCAGTGGATGTTTATCTATGTGAAGATGCTACCAAAGTCATCAAAGGTAATTCGGCCAAAGTTGGGAAACCTGTTATATCATGCTCTATTGGGACTTCAAGTTATCATGGTCTATGTGATATTGGAGCAAGTATTAGTGTCATTCCATATTCTCTTTATCTTGAGATCAAGCCTGATATTGATCCCATTGTTATGGAAGAGACAGGTATGACAATTCAACTTGCTAATAAAGATTATATTAGTCCATTTGGAATTGTTAGAGATGTTGAAGTATTGGTTGGCAAAATAAAATACCCTGCTGATTTTATTGTGCTTGGTTGTCCTCAAGATTCATTTTGTCCTATCATTTTTGGTAGACCTTTCTTACATACTGTTGGTGCTGAAATTAATTTGCCTAAAGAGAAAGTGTTTATTAAATGTGCTGGTGAGAAACTTGAATTTAACTTTTCCAAATTTGCTGATAAACATGTTGAGAAAGAGCCAATTCCTAATAATTTAATTGAAACTCTTGCTCATATAGCTGTAGCTTCAACTGATGTTGTAGAACGTTATATGCTTAATCAAGATGAACCATTTAATGATGAGGAAAAAGAGGCTTTGGAACAAATATTATGGCAACAACCACCACAATTACAATTGCATATCCCACCTGATAATTTAGGAGTGCTACCACCACCTAAAGGGGATCCTAGTTTTGAATTGAAACCTTTGCCTGCAAATCTGAAATATGCATATTTGGATGAGAAGAGCATATATCCTGTCATTATTAGTGCTAACCTTTCAGCTGAAGAGGAAGAGAAATTACTTGATGTGCTAAAAGCTCACCGACCAGCCATTGGATACTCTCTTGATGATCTTAAAGGTATAAGCCCCGCTCTATGTATGCATAAAATTAATCTGGAGGAAGATGCAAAACCTGTTGTTGATTTTCAACGCCGCCTCCATCCAAAAATGAAAGAAGTGGTAAGGAAAGAGGTAATAAGACTTATTGAAGCTGGTATCATTTATCCTATAGCTGACAGTAAGTGGGTTAGTCCTGTTCATTGTGTTCCTAAAAAGGGTGGAATGACTGTTGTTCCAAATGAAAAGGATGAACTTGTGGCTCAACGTACTGTAGTTGGTTATAGGATGGTTATTGATTTCAGAAAATTGAATAAAGCAACTCGAAAAGATCATTATCCATTGCCATTTATTGATCAAATGCTAGAAAGGTTGTCTAAACACTCTCACTTTTGCTATCTAGATGGTTATTCAGGTTTCTCGCAAATTCCTGTCCATAAGGATGATCAAGAAAAGACCACTTTTACTTGCCCATATGGTACTTTTGCTTACAGGAGAATGCCATTCGGTTTATGTAATGCTCCTGCTACTTTTCAAAGATGCATGAATGCTATATTTGCTGATTATATTGAAAAGATAATGGAGGTTTTTATGGATGATTTTTCTGTGTATGGTACTTCCTTCGATAATTGCTTGTTCAACCTTAACAAAGTTTTACAGCGTTGTGAAGACCAACACTTGGTTCTTAATTGGGAGAAGTGTCACTTCATGGTTACTGAGGGTATAGTTCTTGGGCATAAGATTTCTGGAGAAGGAATAGAAGTTGATCCAGCAAAGATTGAAGCTATTGAAAAACTACCATATCCAAGGGACCTCAAAGGTATAAGAAGTTTTCTTGGGCATGCAGGTTTTTACCGTAGGTTCATTAAGGATTTCTCCAAAATATCAAAACCTCTAACCAATCTTCTGCAAAAGGATGTTCCTTTCTCTTTTAATGATGATTGCATTGAGTCCTTTAATATTTTGAAGAATGCTTTAATCACTGCTCCCATTATTCAACCTCCTGATTGGAACTTGCCTTTTGAAATTATGTGTGATGCTAGTGATTATGCAGTTGGGGCTGTTTTGGGCCAACGTGTTGATAAGAAACTGAATGTTATTTATTATGCTAGTAGAACACTTGATGCTGCTCAAAAGAATTATGCTACAACTGAGAAAGAATTTTTAGCAGTACTGTTTGCTTGTGACAAGTTTAGACCTTATATTACTGATTCAAAAGTCACAATACATACTGATCATTCTGCTATTAAATACTTGATGAATAAGAAAGATGCTAAGCCTAGACTAATAAGATGGGTACTTCTATTGCAAGAATTTGATTTACACATTGTTGATAGGAAAGGGGAGGATAATCAAGTTGCTGATCATCTCTCTAGGATGGAAAGCATACCTGATGATCCTATTCCTATTAATGATAGCTTTGTTAATGAACAACTTGCAATTGTTAATGTTTCTAGTGCTAAAGTTGCATCTCCTTGGTTTGCCAACTATGCAAATTTTATTGTTGGTAAAGTTTTGCCTCCACACTTCACTTCTCAACAAAGAAAGAAATTCTTTTATGATCTTAGACATTATTTTTGGGATGATCCTTTCCTCTATAAGAAAAGTGTGGATGGTATTATTAGACGTTGTGTACCTGAGCATGAACAACAGGCTATTATAAGAGATTGTCATGACAGTCCCTATGGAGGGCATCATGCAGGAGATCGCACAGGAGCAAAGGTATTACAATCTGGTTTCTATTGGCCTACTTTATTTAAGGACTGTGCTGAATATGTTAAATCTTGTGATAAATGTCAAAGAGTAGGAAACATTGGTAGGAGGAATGAAATGCCTATGAATTATTCATTGCCACTTGAACCATTTGATGTGTGGGGTTTTGACTTTATGGGTCCTTTCCCAGAATCAAAGACAAAGCATACTCACATTTTGGTTGCAGTTGACTATGTTACAAAGTGGGTGGAAGCAATTCCAACCAAAAGTGCAGATCATGCCACAGCAATGAAGATGCTCAAGGACATCATTTTCCCCAGGTTTGGTGTTCCTAGGTTCTTAATTACTGATGGTGGTTCTCATTTCTTGCATGGTGTTCTTAGAAAAACTTTGGCAAAATATGATGTTAACCATAGAATTGCATCTCCTTATCATCCTCAAACAAGTGGGCAAGTTGAATTAAGCAATAGGGAAATTAAACTCATTTTGGAAAAGACAGTGAATAAGTCTAGATCTGATTGGCCAATTAAGATTAATGATGCTTTGTGGGCTTATAGAACTGCTTTTAAAAATCCTATGGGAATGTCTCCTTATAAAATGGTTTATGGAAAAGCTTGTCACTTACCTGTTGAACTAGAACATAAAGCTAGATGGGCTATTAAACAACTGAACTTTGATTTTAAAACTGCGGGAGAAAAGAGAATTCTTGACCTAAACCTACTTGACGAATGGAGAAATGAAGCTTATGAAAGTGCCAGGATGTTTAAAGAAAAAGTTAAGATTTGGCATGACAAGAAAATTAAGAAAAAGGAATTCAAAGTAGGTGATCAAGTTTTATTATACAACTCTCGTTTCAAGTTTTCTGCAGGGAAGCTAGCTTCAAAGTGGCAGGGACCATTAGTGATACAGGAGGTGTACCGTTCAGGAGCTATCCGTCTTCACGGTGACATGAAAGGTAAACCTCATGTAGTCAATGGACAACGCCTTAAACCTTATATTGCAGGAAAGAGCTTCATCGGAAGGGTGGAGGAGTTGAATTTACAAACACCGGAGAGGTAATTGAGAGAAACCGTGCAGTTCAGAAACCCTAAATCAATAGAAGGTAACTTTTGTGTTGGAAAGTTTCTCGGAATTGCATAAAATTTTACGGAGGTCAATTTTTATGGAAATCATCGTATGGGACAAGAAAACTGGACGAAACGGAGACCCGAGGGAGAAAAGAGAGGGGCCCACGCGGCCCATGTACCTGGCCGCGTGGGGCTATCCCTTTTCCACCTCGGAGTCCTTTTTCGTCTCGTTTTCGATCCCGACGCTTCGCCTTGACCCAAAAACCTCAATATATACCCCTCTCTGTCGATCTAATCTCGCACCGAGCGTTCTCGAGCGATTCTTTCTTTTGCTGTTTCTGCCTGTCAGGTTTTTAGCCATGTCTTCGGGAGACTCCTACCAATGCTCCTCCATGGACGACGATGATGATGAACTCGATGGGTACAGCCCCACGTCCATATGGAGGAGGAATAGGAAGAGGAAGGACTACTCCGACGATGAAGACTACAAGCTTGATGAAGAGGAGATGGACAAGCAAGAAGCTGAAGAAGAAGAGCACAAGCCCTCCGTCGACATCGCGCCCTTGGCGACAGCACCTCCATCACCCATTGCTGTTGCCGGCGTGAGGGTGAACCACTCTCTTGGAAACAAGAGGCGGGCGCGCATGCAGACCGGAGGGAAGGTTCCCAGGCGCTTCCTTGCGAGCAAAAACGTAGCTTCTACTCTTATTGACAGGGAATTTCAGCGCACCACTCAAGAGAACTATCCTGGTGAATGGGATCGCAAGATCCCAACAAGAAGGTGCCAAGCCCGAGTGGAAGCCTTGCAAAGAGTCGGTGGAGAAGAATCTCATGCAAAAACTGGGAGAAGCCGCAAAAGAGTTCGAAAAAGCTTACAACCTCATGATGAAGATCATTGGGGATCTTGAAGATAATTATTATGAAGGCAATGTGAAAGAAGAGAGGAGTTCTAGCAAGACACCAAGCTTGGGGGAGTTCCATCTAGTCTTTCTCTTTATCAATCTATCATATCTATCTAGTCATGGTGTGCTTTGCTTTTATCGATTAGTTATCAATATCTCTTAGGCGTGTGTGAGCTCATGGAGCATTATCATGTATCCCTATCTTATGGTTTATCAATGAATATTAAAGTATGGTGTCATCCATGATTCTCTTGTTTGGGGATTTATGGGTAACACTCATGCAAATGAGCGTGGCATATTTAGAATTTCAATCACATCTTGCCTTGAAATTAATTAACTTGAGTATGTTGGACAATTATAGAATTATCTCAATATAGAAGAAGTAAAAAGACTTGTGAATTAATAGTTTGAGGTTAAGATATAGTCTTGTAGGATAAGAAGTTGAGAAGACTTAATGAAAAGGATATAAAACACTCTTGTTACAACCTAGTATCTTTTGAGCAAATTAATGATCATGGATATTTCAATACTTATGCTCTTGAATGTGAATGAAAGGAAGGCACCTGAAATTTCAGCTAGCCATGGAAAGTGTAAGAAAAGGTTGTGTAGAGCATGGGAACTTGATTGAGATATCCATGACTAAAGTTTGCACTAGTTACTAGTCAAGCAAGAGTGATAACAATTTTTATATCTATCTGTCTTTTCATTTGTCTTCTTTTGAACTTGTTATCCAATGAGAGTTTATCTTGTCTTTGAATTTCAGCAAAGTATAAAAGATTATAATGCTTGCCATGAAGAGCAAAAGCATGTGAAAAACAATATGATTCGATTGTCCAACATACAATGGTTATTTGCTTTCAAAAGTAAGGGGTGATTGCTAGAGTTCTACTTATGTTGCCCTCATATGTATGAGTTTTAGATCATTAATCTTATCTTGCAATTGAATATGATGATGATACAATGCCCGTATTTATTTATCAACCATAAGTCCATTGATGCATGTAATGATCTATGTCCTTACTTACTCGAGGACGAGTAAAGGTTTAAGCTTGGGGGAGTTGATACGTGCATTTTATATCATCATTTATATAACTTTTAGTATCATACTAGAATGTTATTTGCATGATTATATGATTGTTTCTACATGTTTTAGATGATTTTGGGGACTTTCATACAAAGTCCCTATTTTTGGTATTTAATTTCTGGGAGGCAGAAAACCTCCTTTTTCTTGTCTTTAATGTTTCAGGAGCTACAGGACCTCAAATAATAAAAGGAAAAATACTGCGTCAGTTTTTCATCGGGAGAAAGGCAGAGGGAAGAAGACCGAAGAGAGGAGAGCCACGAGGGCCAAATGGGGGTGGCCCACGCGGCCCATGTACCTGGCCGCGTGGGACCAGCCCAAACTGGCCTCGGGCACCTCCTCGCCTGGGGCTTTTTAGCAACGCCTTCGTCTCGCCCGAAAAGTAACGCCCTAATTTTTCCAAGTCCATCCGAGGTCGCGGCGGCGGCGAAACTCCTGATCCCTTCCGAGGGGGGTCAGATCCTGCTGCTCCGGAACTCCGGAGAAGGGGGAAATCATCGTCATCGTCATCACCTCTCCTCCTTGGCGTGGGAGGAGGCCTCTACATCATCACCCCCATCAAGACCAGCACCATCACCATCATCATCACCGTGATCCACTCCGTTCCCCTCGCAGTTTGAGAGTTGCTATACCCTAGATACTTGTCTTGTGCTACTATTCATGTTTGTGATTGAGTACTTGTCATTATTTGGTGGTGAAGTTATAATTTCAGATTGTGTTGTACCACTTATGCCACTGATTATGATCATGTTCGCACGTTGTGAGTAGTTCCCGTATGTTCCTGAGGGCATAGGATGAATTGGCATTGATTTATATATGACATGTGTTGGTATTTTGTCAAGAGTTTATCTTTTATGTGATTCTATGATGGTGTTGTGCGAACGTCGACTGCACAACACTTCACCTTTATGGGCTCATAGGAGAACACCGTAGTGTAATGAATTGATGGAGACTTGGGAGGACACGTAAACCTGAGACCGAGTCATGAAGTTATATTATGAGGGTATTAGTATCGGGGACCTTAGAGTGTAATGCTATGGTGGGACTTTAGTCTTAATAATTCTTGTGCAGTCATTTGCTTGGCCACATGATCCATCATAAGGGGTTGTAGTTTATTTATTTAGCTATACCTAATTATGGCTCCGTCCAAAGAGGATTAAAACTTGACAAGATATTCAACGTGTTGTTTAATAAATCTCTATGCCTAGCATCATCCATGCCGCCCTCGGGAACGTTTGCCACATATAAGTTACACATCACTTGAGCTTGTCCTTTTGCCACATAAGAGGATTGGGCTTTCTCTCTTTGAGAGCTTTCACTTGCTACTATCTGTTATCTGCTTGCAACTATACAACTGAAAATACCAAAAACCTGCATCTTTTATTGTTTTATTTATCAATCTTACTAACCAATACCTTCAGCTCCTCGTGGGTTCGACAACCTTTTCTAATTGAAAGGTACTACAATTGATCTCCTGCACTTGGGAGCCATCAGCGGCGCGGGAGGAGGAGAGCAAAGGAAGAGAGAGAAGGAGAAGGGGAAAAAGAAGTCTCATGTCCATGCATCGTCAATCACCGGACTCACGTAGCACTGCCTAGCTAGTGGAGTAGCTCTAGGTACTTGGGATATGCTATAGGTAGCTACAATATCAATATTTTACTCTCTCCATTCCATATTAATGCATCTAGACGTGTTTTAGCATTAGATACTTCCGTATCTAGATATATGTGAGTCAACTATTATGAAATGTAGGGAGTAGCTAGAAACCATCATGAATTACATTTTCACATTTAAAAAAAATGTGTTGATATTTTTTTCTACATACTTGGCCAAGTTGTCTAAACTATAACCTATAATGATTTATCAGAAAATAAGGTGACTTCAAGCCTTATATACACTTAAATGACTCGTGAACACCAACGGTGAATGGTGTACAACAAACATATATATTCTGTCACTCTTATTGTACGACCTGAAGATACACTATAATGGATTTTTTTTTTTGTGTATGTTGGCTGTTGCTACTTGATGACATGAACAATAACTTTACCTACAAACTAAGATACAATCTGTTGGAGATACTATAAACCAATCATGTCCACAACATTTTTTTTGATTTCCGTAACTCTAATAGCTTACGAAACCTAATTCCTAAATCAAGATTGTAATGTCATGCTCCTGTTAATTTTACACGATTGAGTTTTTACAAAAATTTGTTTGATTGCACCAAATATATGGATGACAAATGATCTTTCCAAGAGATTGAAACAATGGAAAATCGTCTTTGCAATATAGGCAAAAATATCCTTACAAATATACATATAGCTACGATTCAATCCGACAAATCAAACAACCCACACATAAAAAATTCTTCAAGATTCCAATCTTCCAAAATTCTTTGAATCATAGAAGCCGCAGGTATTACCACAAATTTAGCTCTTTTGTTTTATTTGTAGGAGTAGAATACTTACAAAATTTCCGCGTGGGCGGAATCGGGAGTTCAAAAGAAAATTTCCCTTCCGTCAAACATTTCTTATACTTTGTATCTTACTTTGTTTGTGTGATAATTATAGCTGGCATGTAGTTGATCCTTGAAGAGAATTACTAATGTGTGCATCCAAACAACTTCTATCACTTTTTTTTGGTCTAAGTGACATCCAATCCATGCTTTTCCCTATTCATCCATTTTGGTACACTGCGGACAAAAGAGATATAGTACAGTTCTTACTACTACTAGCAATGAATGATGACCTAAAACTGAACTGATGAGACGATATTCATTGAACCTGGACATGCATGCTCGAACAAACTAACGAATCTTTCATGCATTCTCAGGCTCCGGCCAATCGATCCGGCCGGCGTGCTTGGCCGATCGATGGGATACATGCAAACATCTTGGCTAGCTACATGCTGTACATTTGAACATGCATGTACCTAGACGTGATTGTCTCCGTTTTACTCCCTCCGTTTCAAATTAATTGACTTCCATTTTTTCACACATGGATGTATCTAGACATGTTACACTATAGATACATCTACATGTGGACAAATATAATTCAATGAATTTGGAACGGAGGGAGTACTTACGAACACTGGCAGGAGGTAGGTGCTGCTGTCAACGACAGTACCAAGATACCCGATCAATGATGGCCAGATTGATGGATCAACTCCAATATATAGGTTCGTTGAATCTAGACTTGATGTACGAGATAGTTTGCACGATCGCTCACATAATGTACCGTGTACATGGTACTCCGTAGTGATTATTTTATACTCCCGGTGGCGTCAACAACGAAACACACGGACCCGGCCGGATCGATCCCGATCGTGTTAATACGCAGATCGTTTTGGGAATCGGCTTGGCAAGATCGAAGGCGACCAAAAGATATTGCCCCGCTTATTTTTTTGCGTCTCAAAGAGGAAGAAGGCCACGGTTTGCTAACGCCATGGAGAATTAATTTTGGGTCTCTCAAATTAACCGGGAGGACTTCACCGTTGACCACATTTCACAATTTGCCAAACTTTGGGAGATGCTTGAGGATGTGCACATTCATGAGGATGTTCCGGAGAATATATATTGGAAGCTAAATAATAATGGTTGCTACTCATCGTCGTCTGTCTACAAGATGAAATTTTTGGGCCTCACCACCTTCATTATGCCCCCTTGTTTGGAAGTCGTGGGAGCCCCTTAAGTGTAAGATTTTCGCTTCGTTGATTCTTCAAAACCATGTGTGGACAGCGAATAGGCTTTTTTTTTCGAGCGGTCACCGGGGGGAGCACAAAGGCTCCCACCTGAATATCTCATTTTCTCATTTTTCGAAGCAGTTTTACAGTGTACGGGGGGGGGGGCTGCACCAACACGCTGGCGCGCACAAGCGATCAACAAGGAATCATGGTCGTTCGGGGAGGAAGTAGGTGAGCCACAGGTCGACATCGGGGCGGTGATCCATGGGAGGCGAGCACGCCAGAGAACTGCATCATCGCGGCAGTTCAGCGGATAGGCTTGATCGGAGAGGGTGCCAAAACTGTGCGCTATGTAAGCTTTGTAACCAAGTGCAAGAGACAGTCGCCCACCACATCTTTCAATGCCGCTTTACCATCCACATTTGGACTTCCTTGGAGAGTTGGCTTGGGCTTCATGACATAGTTTCGGGGAGATGGCAAAGCCTTACTCTCCGTCAAGCAATGGTGGACCGAGGCCATCCACAAAAAGAGCGCCCATAGGAGGGCCATGGCATCGCTTGCTATGCTTGTTAATTGGGGGATTAGGATGGAGAGAAACGCTCAGATCTTCGGAAATCGATCTTCCACCGCTACCATGCTTATCACCAAGATTAAAGATGAAGCGGCGCTTTGGTGTCTCGCTGGATATCCGTTGCACACTAAACTACTTCACTGCATACAAGCTAGTAATCCACCAGAGTATTTACTAATTTGGGATTTATCTTGGCGACCACATCAATCGTAGGAGCTGTTGAATGTCGATCAAAGGAAACCGGCCCCAAGAAAACTTTGAAATCAGGCCAACATATACCCTTTTTTCTCAGCAAAAAAAACGAAATCATGGAATACTCTGGAATTTTTTTGGGGGAACACATGAACTTTATTGATCACTTAACCATAATGTCATTACAAATATGCGCCCATATACACTCCGGCGCACAAACCACGTGACACTACACTAGAGAACTCACAGGACCTAGCAAGATAATGAGCAGGAACGTTTGCTCCATGATACACATGAATGAAAGAACACACCGGCGCCTGAAGAGCTAGGTTTGAGATATCCTCAACCACAGTCCCAATCACCGATCTGTCAAGTTTAGGTTTATTCACTCTTCGAATGACTGAGATCAGTCAGACGCCACAATCAGGTTCTGGATGCCTTCTTCAATAGCAAAGGACAGCGCGCGCCGTAGCGCCATGGCTTCAACCATTTCAGGAGGTGCAATCCCATCGACATGCTCACCGCATGCAGCGAGACATGAGCCAGTGTGATCCCGGATCAACACTCCAAGCCCCATGCTGCTTGAAGACGCAAAGATGGCAGCATCCGAATTGATCAGAAGTGAACCAACCGGCGGCGGAGACCATTTGTCGGTCATCAAGGACTCACGCCTGAGGTTGACAGCAGATTTAAAGAGATGCTGCACAATCATGGAAATATAAGCTTTGATCTTCGTGGCCAACGAGTTGGGACTCAAAGGATTTTATCCTTTCTAGTCTTGTTGTCGAGAGTCCCAAATGTGCCAAAATGTAGTCATCACCGTAGTAGCCACAAGCTCGAATTGGTGAGAAGATTCGAAGCGAGTCGGTGGTGGCATGGGCCTTGACCGCCAAAAGTCCTTTTTCAGGCCCATCTTGGCCCTGTTACCGCGCACAGCAGCTACTCCGTAGTTTGTTTCCGTCGAGACCTGTACTCAGCCCAATTAGTTGAATCATGTCTACCCCTAAAAAAAAAAGTTGAATCATGTATGTCTCCGCTTTGCGTTTGGAGAGCAGCTACGCGTTACCGCTCCCAAACATTTTTTCTTATTTTCGATTCCCCTGTCCACGACGGAGAAGATGGATCGATCAAGACCACCCAGGTCATGGCTAAAGGATTCGGGCTAGAAGGCTTTTAGCTTATACTCCCTCCGTTCCAAATTACATGAGTTGGGTTTGTCCAAATACGGATGTAGTCTAGATACATTCGTATTTAGACAAACCCAAGTTAAATAATTTGGAACGGAGGGAGTAGTCTGTAATAATAAGTGGGACTGCTAGCGGAGTCCCGCACATGAGACTTCTCTATCAAAAGAAAACAGTAGCACAGGCGGATATCACGAAATGTTTTATCTTCTTCAGGAGGGACTGCACGGTGCACATCTGCCATGAATTCAAATCCAGATATCACACTGGAAATAGTAGCCAAGATATATTTGATTTTGCACTCCTCATCCATATACTCCCTCCGTTCCATAATATAAGACGTTTTAGCTCTCACATATATTGTCTAAATGCATGCTACAATGAGTGAACATGCACACTAAAACATATCTACATACATCTACATATATGTGAACATGCACACATGCTAAAACGTCATATATTGTGGAACAGAGGGAGTATTACATAAGACTGAAGATTCGCGCCTATTTCCTTTATTTTACCCGCAAAAAAAAAAAAAGACTGAAGATTCTTTTCTTTTTTTGAAGTTTGACTGAAGATTCATACATGACATGTTTGAAGCACAGGTTCCGTTTCTCCATGCTGGTGCTTAAAACATTCACTCTTTTTCCAGCTTCCGGATCTTCCAGTCACATCCCACTGAGAGTGATCACAATCTTGCGTGCAGAAGCATGATCACGGTTTTGCACAGCAATAAACGCAGCAAAAATAAGTTCAAGTGAGATTTGGCACGCCCAAAACGAAATCTGGGCATGATATTTCTGAGAGTGATCTACAATAAATAGTACAAACAGTCAAATCCAATTTATTATGTCGTGATGCTAATACACTTGCATGATATTTCTGTACAATTAGTGCATGCTGAAGACCCGAGGAGGCCTCAAATTTGTCATTTTAAAGAGAACAGAAATCAATTATAATGAGTTCCCTTCGCTAAGCCTGGTACACAAGCAACAAGCACCAACACCATACTTGCATCAGGGTGTGAGTAAAGTCTTCCATGACGATGCTAACTTTCCTGACCACACAACAAGGTACTTGATAAACACCACAGCAAAACGGCAGATTTTTTTGGAGGAACAAAAAACAGCAGATTTCTAGAATGCATAAACATAAATAACTAAACATATAGTAGAGGTACCATCAATCAGAACTGAATTGTAGTATAGTTTTTGTTTTCGCAAAAAAATACGGAGTAGTATAGTTTATTCAATTGTAGTAAAAGCAGGGGATACTCATTTAATGGAAATGCTTGGAATCATTGGTCTAATATATGGCCATATGGGCCATGTGAACTTATTCGTCAAGTAAATTTTAGAATCAAAGGTTCAGTGTAGTCCAGGCTGCACCCCCTGTGAAGTGTCAACTGATTGGAAAAAATCGTAATAAAGCTCAAAATCTTCATCTAGTTCCTGCTTTTTGATAAACATTCAGTGCAGCTTCAGTAAGTTTGTTGCCACAAGATTGGTTTTAATCTTGTTGTGCCCATCTTGCTTTTGCTTGTACAAAAATAATGTGGCTCCGTATATGTGCATTGCTAGAGAGACAACCATATCTTCAGTTTAGCCATGGGTACATAATTCTACAGAATTCTACAATATGTACATTGCTAGAGAGATAACCAGGTCTTCAGTTTAGCCATGGGTACATAGCTCTACATAATTCTACAGACCATACCAAGTCCAATCGACAAAAGATGATCTCAAACTGTTGCTCAAATTGTTGGGATCAAACTGTTCTACATTATGCTGCTCAAATTGTTGGCATCCAGCAGCGCTTGTGTAGTAGTTTTAGTTCAAATGTAAGACTAATTATGTTCCTCACTACAGTAGTATATGCAGACAAGTGAGGTATCAACTAGAACCTCCTTCTTCCTCCACAAAATATCTCAAATCATGCCGCCCATTGGCCCTTCATCAAATTATTTTTTGCAAAGGTAATACTACCACTAAAGTAGTACCAGTGCTCATCAACATCAATCACACGAAATACGCACAAAGGCCGCAGGCACAGTTTTAGCTAATGATGTACAATGTACATCCTCATATGATTGATCAACATCCATGTCAGTACGCTGCCTACCTAAACAACACTCTTGTTTTCTTTACCTGCATGCTGTACTACATACTAAATCCTAGTGATGGAAATGCCTGACTGAGATGATACCACAACACTCCCAGATTTCGCCCGGTTTCTTCATACGCAGCCTGTCTACTTCCTACCTATTACTGCTACTCACACCACAAAATGAGCAGCTTAAGTGGGCACGAGACTCCGCTCGCCTCCTGCAAGCGCCCGGATGGAGCGCCGGTTCACGCTCTGCGACAGATCACCTGCCTTTCTTAAATTCACAGTTTGTTTGGTTGCTTCTACACATGAGTTAGAAAAGTTTGGCTTATCTTCTTTTCTGCAGCCAGTGAAGAATCCTATTGAGCGTGTACAAGGAGTCAAGGTCTCACATTTTATGAGAATGCAGGCTCCAAAATAAAAGGAAACCAAGAATATACAACAAACCTACAAATAAAATAGCCTTGTGTTTCTTAGCAGCCATCTTTTATTTTGCTCTATCTGGACGCTATGCAACAGCAGAGCAAGTACAACCTCTATCATCTGCTCGAGCTAAGCATGATCATATAACATTTGCATGCTTATCATGTTGAAAGCATGTTCTAATCCATGAGTATACACGTATTTCTCTCTATCTCACAACCTGCCTCCTAGGATTTGGGCCTTTTGGATTATATCTGCTTTCTCGGTAACAGGCACGAAGGTGTGGGTTTGGCTAAAGTAGAGCTGGTCCATAGCCCAGGCAAACATGACGACCGCCCTGGGCCCCGCGAGGAAGAGGGCCCACATAGTAGATATATTAATTGGTAAAATTATCTATTACACCTAAACACCATTATGGAATAAATTAAATAGAAAAATCTTTATTTGTTGGACAAGGTCTATAGCATATTTGTGTACCATGTAGCAGCTAATAAAACAGATCGACGACAACATGTTCAATCGGTCGTACTGAAATATATGCTAACAAGAGTACCATGTTTAATTTCATACAATGACATTTGACCCGGGGAGGGACATGTATAATCTAGATGATAAAACACGACATTACAGGCATTTAATTGTACGTCTACCTAGTAGAATCTGCACCATTTTATGTTCGTGTTGATTATGACTACAAGTGACCTGTTGAAAATAATAGGTTGCATGCACAAATTTTAACTTATATATAAGACATATTTTACCCACAAAATATCTGTAAATAATCGTGATAAAACATTTTTTTCTAGGAAATATCAGTAAAGAATCATGATAAAAGGTTAATTTACTTTCTAGAATTGTCAGTAAATATAGTTACGAACTCATATACTAGAAACGCTATTAAGATAGTTGTTAGGTCATAATCCTTAGATATTTTCATCATGAATAAGTGTAAACTGTAGTTTACATAATTGTTGAAACGTAGTTCGGGCACGGAATTTTGTTGTAAACTACAATTTATCTTTAGCATTATCAAGTTGTTTGAAGATATTAATTACAATTGCAAAAAATGAACATTACAAAAAAATAACATTTCGATATGGTCAATATTGCAAATAAAGACTAGAAATTTACAGTCATCAATATTGTACTACGCAAAAAATAATTTCAAAAAGTTTAAATTTAGTATAGATTATAATATTTAGTTTGCCAAACAAGCGAGGAGTGATTCTAGATAGCATAGGAGGCCATGTGCCCCTTGGTTCTCATGAGATAGAGTAGTGCTGGAAAATCCAGTGGGAGATTGGCCATCACGCCACCAAATATTGTTATCCGAAAAATTTCTTCAATTGTGGAATAATTCATTTTCGCCAGCTGATGAGTACATACTGCCCAGTGTGTTGCATGTAAAACTGGTTGTTTTGTCCGTGTATCGGCCATAATATTCGCAGATTAAATTTTAACAGGCATCTCCGATTAGTAACTGGGTCAGACATCATAGCCACAATGTGCCGCATCAGCTGCTGTACCTCACTAGTGAGTACAACGCGCTGGACATTGGGATATCCAGGAGGCGTTACGGTCCTACTCAAGTTGATAGTCCTAACATGTTCTGCTAAAGGGACAACCTTTGCTCAATAATTCATGTTGGCAACAAACTGCACTCGTCAAGATTAAGATAGATGGCTTGGCATTTTCTCAGTCTATCCAAAAGGCTAATTAAAATTATTATCTAGCTAGCAAGAGATTTATAACTAACAAGCGTTACTATAACAACATAAAACACAACATCTGTCACTAATGCTCCAAAATTGGACAAGTAGAATAACATAAAACATAACATGTGTCGCTGTAGCAGCAGCCAAGGGTGCAAATTTATTTTCCATGTTGTTGTATTGGCTTTCGTTTGGATTTATAGTTGTAATAGGCGTGGACACGATACGAGTAGTGTTCGAGTCAAACACTTGTAGTTTTGGCCTTCTATAAAATATATGGGGGTGCCACACGATGTAACACACAACGATTTGATAGCAACAGTCACGCAGGGAGAGTAACTTAGTCAGTAACATCACACATTTCAAGACAAGCTTACTTATGTGGCATATAGTTAATGAGGAGAGAGTTGTTTGTGGTAACTTAGCTAGTTACTGTAACATCACACTTATCAAGATAAAATGAGTATATAGTCTAATAAATAAGGGTTAATTAGATATATGCCACTCCAATTCATGCAAAATCAAAAAATGCCATTCCAATTTGCCACTTTCGAAAAATGTCACTCAAATTCTCTGAACAGATGCCACTATACCCGTTTGTACTCCATTTTGGTAGAAAAATGAAAAAGTATTTTCTCTCAGACGATTTTTGCCCCTGAGCCCACAAACTAAAATCAAGCCCAGCTCACTCTCTTTTCTCACTTCTTTTCTCGTCTCCCAGCAGGGCGCCGCCGCCGTTGCTATTCCTCGCTGGTGCGCCCCCGCAGCCCCCAGCCTCCACCCCTCCTCTCCCCCGGACACAGGCGACCAAATCCTAGCAGGGCGTCGCGGCCGCCGCGTGGGTGATGCGGCTACAACCGCCCATTGGAAACCCCAAGAGAAAGGTATGAAGCAGCACAATAGCAAATTTCTCTTGATTGCAAAACCAAGGTTATTGAACCAGTAGGAGTTGGAAGAGCTGTAACACGGTGTCAGAATTACTATGGCGCTTGTAGCTCTAACGTGGACCTGCGCACACACAATCAAAATACTTTATCTCAACATAACAGGAAGGTTGTCAATCTCCTAGCTTGCTGAATACAAAGGGTTAAACGTATGGGGTGGAGAATAAAAGTAAATGCAAAAGTGGACAGCGAGCAAATGAGCGTAGAACATGGTGGAAACGGTGTTTGTATTAGTGTAAAATAAAAAACCGGGGTCCAAAGTTCACTAGAGGTGTCTCTCCATAAAACAGATAAACTAACATGCTGGGTAAACAAATTACAGCTGGGCAATTGACAAAGTGCAAGGGCGTGACAATGCATATTATGACAAGAACATGTTCACTGTGAGATTTGTTGGGCATTACAACAAGATACATAGACCGCTTGCTAGCTGCATCTATGACTAATAATCCACCTGCAGGATAACATCCGTGTCTCCCACAAGTATTAAGTTGCAAGCAACAGATAACTGCAATAAGCAAAGTATGTAATGTAAACAATGCAAATGACACCTAGACAAAGCATTGTTGTTTTCTCCCTAGTGGCAACAGCACATCCACAGCCTTAGTCGTTTCCGTCACTCGAGCCCAGGCTACTGGAGACATGAACCCACTATCTAGCATAAATACCCTCTCTTGGAGTCACTAGCATCTACTTGGCCAAAGCATCTACTAACAACGGAGAGCAGACAAGAACATAAATAACACATGTAGATAGATAGATGAACAAAATTGATCATAAGTTCACAATTCATCAGATCTCAGTAAACACAGCAGGTAGTGTTACATAGAGATGATCTTGATCATGTTAGGCAGCTCACAAGATCTAAATATGATAGCACAAAGTGGAGAGACTACCATCTAGCTACTACTATGGACCCGTAGTCCCATGGAGAACTACTCACGCATCACTCCGGAGGCAGGCATGGTGGTGTAGAGGCCTCCGGTGATGATCTCCCCTCTGGCAGGGTGTCGGAAAGAGTTTCAGAACCCTCCCGAACTAGGGTTAACAACGACAAAACTTTTCGTGGAATTTTGATCGGGTACTTAGGGTTTTCGGGGAAGGAGTAATTTATAGCCGAAAGGGCGGCGTCGGAGGAGCAGCAGGGGCCCACACCCAGGCCACGCCATGGGCTCGCCTCCTCGCCTGGTGGGTCCCCTTGATTTCTCCTTCGGGCAGTGTCTTGGTTCCTTCGCAAAAATAAATCCCGTAAATTTTCAGGTTTTTTGGAGAATATTTTGCGACTAGGATTTCTGGAACAAAAAGACAGCATAAAACAGGAACTGGCACTATGGCATCTTGTTAATAGGTTAGTTCTAGAAAATGCACAAAAATAATATAAAGTGTAAATAAAACATGTAGCATTTGGTATAAAACAAGCATGGACCATCAAAAATTATAGATACGTTCGAGACGTATCAGCGGGCGACTTCCCTCGAGCACCCTGTAGCTCCAATCGGCGTCTTCCCTCGAGCGGCAGCTCCGACCGTCGCCTCCCTGAAAGTCCTGTAACCTCGCGCATTCCCTCCCATGTTCCTCTCCGCATAAGCTGCATCCATTACTTCGGCTTGTGTGCGTGTTTGTGCTGCTCAAACTGGAGCTAAACTTATGTGCTGCTGAAACTGGAGCTAAACTTATTTCGGCTTGTGTGCGTGTTTGTGCTACTCAAACTGGAGCTAAAATTATGTGTGTTTGTGCAAGACAAATTGGTCAAGTAATCTGGAGTTTCAAGACTATTTTTTCTTGTTTCAATCCATGTTCTTCGTGCAAGCGAGGTGCTCGAGAGAAGGCGCCGGCAGGGAGGCGATGGCGCTTCTGCGGAGAGGAACATGGGAGTGAAGGGGCACGGCTGTAGAGCTTTAAGGAACGCGGCGGTCGGAGTTGGCGCTCGAGGGAAGGCGCCAGTTGGAGCTGCAAGGTTCTCGAGGGAAGGCGCCCCTAGCGGCGGCGCCCTGCTAGGATTTGGTCGCCTGTGTACGGGTGAGAGGATGGGCGGCGGAAGTGGGCAGGAGCGGGAGAGAGGAGGGCGTCGGCTGGGGGCTGCGGGGGCTCGCCGGCGAGGAAGAGCAGCGGCGGCGTCGCCTCCCTGCTAGGGTTCGTGCGGCGAGAGGAGAAAAGAAGTGAGAAAACGAGAGTGAGTTGTTCTTAATTTTAGTCCGTGGGCTCAGCGGCAAAATTGTCCAAGACAAAATGCGTATCCAGTTTTTCTATCAAAATGGAGCAGAAATGAGTATAGTGGCATCTATAGAAGTATGAGATAATTGGAGTGGCATTTTTCGAAAGTGTCAAATTGGAGTAGCATTTTTCAATTTTGCATGAATTGGAGTGGCATATATCTAATTAACCCAATAAATAAAGTCTTATATGACAACACATATATTACTCCCCACTATGGAGGTAGTAACATAGTCTAGTAACATCAGTATGTTACTACTCTATGTTACTTCTCACTGTGAGCAGCCTTATGTTACTGTAACATCACACATTTCAAAGCAAGATGCATGTAAAAACTAATAAATAAACTTATGCATGACACTACACACATGTTACTCCCCACTATGGAGTTAGTAACTTAAACATATGCATGTTACTACTCACTCCGTTCAGGATTACATGTCCCCTAGTCAAAATCTATTTGTCCAAAAATACTCTAGAAATAAGGCTTGCAAGCATTTAATTAGCCTAATTAACTGGCAAACCTGGCCCTCTCTCGTCCCTAAAATAACTCCCAGCCGCCCCCATTTCCCTAAATTAACTCCAGCTGCACCCCAATGACCAATGAATGGCTTTCCTCACGCGAGCATACAGCTACAGATTTTCTACTGTGGGCTGTACATCAATTTAGTTGCCGCAGTTAACGGAGAAATTAACCGAAAGGATCCTTGATTGGAGGAAATGAACCAGATGGGGCAATCGCTCGGAGCCAATAAAATTTCACCTTGGTCGCGCTGCTACCTGATATTTCTAAGGGGACCTATAATTCTAGACGGAGGGAGTAGTCTAAGTTACTCTCCACTGTGAGCAAACTTAATAATAGAGTATGAAGAAACCGGATGTTGTGATCAGGGGTCATCCTCGTAAATCAAAGCGGCGTGCCGTGAGAAATTAATTGGGATGTCGGAATTTCAAGAAACATCGGAAACAACATCGACAGCGTGTACGAGTGTCCATGGTGGGCGGCGAAAATCCGCGGCATCGATTACTTCGATCTCTGCAAATTGGCGGCGCATTCGGACTCGATTGTTGGTTCACGCCTTCACGGTTTGCAGCTTGGCAGATCGATCGGGCAGGCGACGTGTGGTACGTGAGGAACTCGGCGAGATCGATTCGCTGGGATCTCCAAGCCCAGGCAGAGCCTAGGTTTTTTTTTTTTGAGAAAAGGCAAAGCCTAGGTGGAGCGATCCCAGCAGGACAAAAGTGCCCATTGCGAAGGAGGCCCAAAGCAGTGCTGGGCTAGGGTGAAGTTGAAGGCATGCGTATGCGGTAATGTGGAGGCGTTGGTCGGCCTAGTTTGCTCGTTTTATTTAAGGACAAGACTACACGGCGGCGCTGCACCAAAACCATCACGTGCGGCGGTTTCTAATATGCAGTGACATAAGCAATGATGTCATCTTAGATTCCTCTCAAAACTTAAATTAAAAAAGATTTATCTCTCGAATCAATAATCCGATTGAAAATCTGCCTGCACTGTTGACTTAGTCGTGACGAGATCTACGAAATTAGATCCCATGTTGCTATGTTTTAACAGTTTTTTTGTCGGTAGTTACCAGATTATTATCACGAACTTATCAGATTATAATAACTTTACGTCATTCTGTATCAGTGTAAGGCAATATGATACTAATTTA
Organism: Poa pratensis; assembly: GCA_947311845.1. Classification (NCBI taxonomy): domain Eukaryota; kingdom Viridiplantae; phylum Streptophyta; class Magnoliopsida; order Poales; family Poaceae; genus Poa; species Poa pratensis. The sequence continues at coordinate 38,710,870 of CAMZMU010000083.1, read as the reverse complement.
TGTGGACTGATACCATCTCTTAGGTCTTGAAAATGTTGACTCTTACATTCTAGCAATGCATATTATTGTAAATGTCTAGAAACATATACAATTTTATCTGATAACCATGAACAATTATTATGGTAACCGTTCGTTGCTAATCCGATAGCTATAGTACATAATCTGGTAACTGGTGTGAAAAAATAAATTTCGTCGAAACATATTACCATGGGATCTAGTTTGGAAGGCCTCGTCGAGACGAGTTTAGCAGTGTAGACGGATCGTTAATCGAAACTAGTAGCCGTGCACGTGCAATGCACGTATTTAAAATATAAATGTCATTTCTAATTCAGTGAGTTTTCTTGTTATCACAAACATAGTTTCATGACTAAAATGTGTAACATTGTGCGAAACAACATAAAATGCACACACTTGCATCATTTAAAATCCACAAAGCACATAATAATAATTATTATTTCATTGAATATTACAATTCAACACCAGTTCGAAGAGATAATTAAAAATCAAATTCTAAGTTACAAAGCGTAGTATATACCTATTCAGGGGCGTCGGACAAAATATTTCTTGTGAAGTATTTCATAATTAACATCAAAATACCACAGGATGGCCTACATAATTACAATTTTTAATATCTTCAATAAGAACAATTGTGCAAAAAGTCTTACTACTTCAAGTTTAAACAAAAGTGAGGATATAAACATGCACGTGCAATACATGTCTCTATTAACAAAAACTATTATAAAGCACGACAGTAGTTATGTACGCACATAGTTCATGTAAACTAACCTAAATTTTATAGGTTTTGCTAATTCTCAGCTAGTTCATGTAAACTAACCTAAATTTGGGCATTGCAAAAGATGATAATTCATTTGGCAGAGGTCATTCTGCAATTTATAAAGAAACTACATTATGCCAAAAGTATCAATATCAGCTCAAACCCTTCAGTTGCACTCAAAAAGTATAAAGCCATATGTCGAACAAACATGATTGAAGACTGAGAAATGATCCAGATAACAATGATGCACTATTGGGAGTACAGACCTATTCTTACCATTGTCCTGTTATCTCATCTAGTCTAGCATAATTCACCATGATTTTTAATGGCTTGATATCAAGCTGCAAGTCTCCAAACTCCTGAGAACAGCCTGCCCATTTTGCCCCATCCAAGAAATCTTGCCCAACATGGACACCGGAGAACAGGAGCAATGAATTTATCTCCCTTGCCATCGGAGTAGCCATGCAGCTTCCAGTATTTCTTCCCAGGTAAAGCTGACATGCAAGATGATAATTAGACAGGTCTCATGAAAAACTGAAAAAGTTAAATGCGATTAGAGTACAGGGTTTAGCAGAGCCTAACAGTAAAGAATAATCAGAAAGCTGAAGGAAACATACTGGGAACATATTTGAACTGCCATGTACAAGCTGCAGGCCCGTGAAATTCACTAATCTACAGGTCACCCTTGCCTGACTATACAACCTTGCTGAATGTATCAAATCGGGTCAATATAATGAACATATAAAGATCAAATCAACGAAAGAAATTAATTGATGCAAGATTTTTCGTGTAATGCACATTGGACCGCCAAGCAAGAAATAAAACTGAGCTTCAAGGTTAGTACACTTGAGTACCGTCATGGCAGCTTTCTTAGCTTGTTCATTTCCTTGAATTGCCTATGTACTGATCACTCTAATATCAAATGTTTTATCTAGGACCTCTTCATCCTCACTAATCCATGACATTTATAACTAATATTACTAAAACTGTAACTCGCTAGCATTCTGATAACATGCTAGTGGCATCGTATTGTTTGACACAATTGAATTATTTATGTACTTAAACGGCATGGAATAATTATAAATAGCCAAATCAAAGAAAGGTCCAGTCTCAGAGTGTTCTAGATCAAACTAATTCAGATTTCTCCAAACAAAACACAATTGCTATCCGAACTGATCGTATTTCAAAAGGATTTAGCTTTGTTATGCAAAATGCATTTTCAAAAATATATAATAACATCTAGATTGATGTCTCCAGGTGATAAACGGGTACTATCGAATATCAAATGTGCAAAAGCAAACTATCACACACTATAGTATTCGCAATGCACGACTACGATCAACCTAGTTTAATTAACACATCTCAGCACGGCATTTACAAGATTGATATTAACATCTGCAGGTTCTATCGAAGATTATCTAGCTAACAACCCAGATTGTATACTACTCATACTTCTCCAGAGCACAAATTACAAGAAAACAGTGTAAATGTATAATTTGGAAATTAATTCGATGATGTCGCCCATGAGGTGGCAGACTACTACATGCATGCATGTGGTGGCAATTAGCAGCCGCATGCCGCCTCTCTCTAGCTTTTCCCTTTATTTAATCTTCTTTTTCATTTTGGTGTCTTCTTTTTTCTTATTCTGCTTTCTTTTTCTCCTTTTACTTTAATTTTTTAGGGTTATTAAGAAATGTTCCGATTTAAAAAATGTTCAAATTTAAAAAATGGCATATACCTGATGAAACACTTTTAGATATAATGATTGGATGCTAATTTTTTGAGTCATGTGAATGAGAAAACACGGGCAAACTTCTGCTTCTTTGGTGGATAACTTGGTATCTACAAAATAATTAGCATATGTTTTGCCCGCATTTTCTCATTCACATGACAATAGGCATAAGTTTCCATCATGGTAAGTGCAAAATTGAACTTGGCATCCACTAATTGAACAATAGGGCAAAACTTAAGCGATTTATCTTTGACACTTTATAGTCTCGCAGGATAATAAAGAAAAACTGTACAAAATAGAATCCAATAATTAGCATCTTCGATCGTGGTAAGTGCAAAATTGAATAGTCCTCTATCATCATGCAGTCTCTACTAGCTTCAAATCAGAACAATAGGGATATTGAGATGATGTAAAATCCCAAGGGAAAATGTCCGATGATTTGGGAGGCTGAGTGCAGGATATGCCATATGGATATAGGTGAGTGTGTGTTGGTTGGTTCAGCGCCGCCCTGTGTGGTGAGCCTGATCAACAGAGAATGTAATGAATCGTCTATTATTTGATCTATATAACTCAAAGTCCAAAAAAACATGGGTGTATCAGGTGAAAATAGACTACTACCTGAAGATCTGAAATTTTTGGATCTGGACCGTTAGATACTGTACAGACAGCCAGATGTTACACCTTCTCCCACCACCACATGTACGTGCAGAAAATCCCTGAAGCTAAGATACATTCTACAGACTACACCCTTGTGTATGTTCACTGTACGTTTGGAGTTGGGCCATGGAGCAAGTCGTACTCATACAAACCATGAAACTTAGAAATAAATATCACATTATACTTTGACTCTTTCAAATCCGAAAATTAGAACCCCGACAAAATATAGGAAGAATTAGACCTTTGTTTCACCGTTTTACCAATGGAACAAAAATTCAAAACACAAAGTTCATGACCAAAAGAAGCAAGCAATTTGGATCCTGAATCAAACTGAATCTTAGCCTGATCACCATCTCAGATCATTGAGAACCTGATCTTGATTTGGACAAAACCATCCTATGGCGCAGCTCTACTGGAGAAGAACCATGCCCAGGGCGTCAGGTCCAGCACATGTGACGAGGGGTAGACTCATCAAGACCCATGGTTAAGGTCCCTAGGTTATGAATATGGGGGAGAGAACGTGGTAGAGCTGGAAGTATCGTCGGCTGACAAGCAGGGCAAAGATTTTACCCAGGTTCAGGGCCCTCGTGTGGAGGTAACACCCCTACGTCCTGCCTGTCTGTTATTGATTTGCGAATATGACGGTTACAAGGATCCCGGCGAGATGTCGATCTCGCTAGGGTTTGTGGCTCTGGTGGTTCGTTGTTTGGTTCGATAGCCCTCCCAGTCCTTAAATAATAGGCTGGGTCCCGGGTGTTCGTAACCGACTCGATTTACAAGTAAGGAAACTCTAAACCGACTATTGCTTCGCCAAACTTGAAGGATACTTCATCTTCGTGGGCCTCCCTTCATGGGCTTCATGTAGGCTCTGATAGTTGGGCCTAGTCGATACGTGCACCAGGTACCTCATGGTAGGGTACCGATAGGCATACCCATGTCAGTAGCCCCCGAGTACTTGTCTGATTCGAAGAGTCGGGCATGGACTCATACATCATGCACGTTATATATATATATATTTTTTACATCTGTATTTAGAATTCTTATGAAATAGCACATATTAGCAATGCCGAGTGTTTTCATCGACTATGAGTTTTTGCTTATGATAATCAAGGGATATTAGCTTAGCAGGCCCGGCACACACGACGGATCGGGGCCGGTTAACTACCATTTGTGGCAAAACCATACTAGCTTTCAATCAAACTTGAGTCCCCGGACTCGAATCTGGAACAAACTGGACAGACTCGAAACGGCCGTTGAGGTCTTACTGAATCGAACTGCAGTATAATTTTGAATCTACCCAACGCGTCCGTCGGGGATTTTCATCATGTCTGCTGACACGGAACATTTAAGGATAACGCTGCTGGAGCGGTCCATAGCCCAGCTCGACTGATCGGCGGGTCTTACCTTTGCACTTATGCATGCAGCATCCAAGGATCGTCGGATCAACTCGGGAATATTTTGAGTGTGATTTTGCTTATGAACTTAGTCGAATGTTCCGTCGACTGCACTTTTGCCATTATTCTATCAGGTGCGCGACAGCGCTCCCGATGGGAGTAGCCCCGAGATTGTGCTTTATTGCTCGCAATGGAGGATAATCTCAAATTCTTTTACCCTGCACATTTTAGTCAAAGAAATTTTTTGATACGCTCCCGATGGGAGTATGATGCTGCAGTCGAAACTTATGCGAGAGACCACCCGAAGATATCATCGAGTGACTTTTATGCCAGTTGTGAAAGAGAGAACAACGTCAGCAATGACGCATTTTGCGACTGCTATCTCTGACAAGCGATGGCGTGCCTGGAGAGGCTTTGATAAGACGTGACCCTGTTCTGTGGGCCCGTTTTTGCAGAGCTGACCAGGGATGACGCCGCGTGGACTTGATTTGACCGTTCGGGCACTATTTTCACGGGGCGTGATGATGGCTTCCTGGATTCTCGTGCGTAGTGGGCGGAGTGGCCGGCGACGGTTGCTCTCCGTGGCCACCACGTGTATGGCCAGATTTCGCGCGGAGCGTATGGATTTGTTTTAACGGCTACGATCGTTTTTGCGCTCTGTGGTAAATAGGGAGGGACGGTGCTGGCAGAGTTTTTTACTTGCCATTTTCTCCCTGCGCCGCCCCTCGTCTCATCTTCTTCCTCGCGCCCACCTCCATTGCTCTGCGCCCAAGCTCCTTGCCCCACACTCCCTCCACCGTAGCGATGGCGAAAGGTGGAGGTGCGAAGCGTGGCGCTGCCGCCGCTACCGATGCGACCAAGGGCAAGAAGGCCGTGGCGGGTACATCTGCATCCGCCGCGCTGAAGAAGGGCAGCGGGGACTGGGCGAAGTCCACCATCAAGGACGCCCATTTGGTCAAGTTCCGCGAGCAGGGGTATCTGCCACCCGCGGAGCAGCTCGCCGTCCGCGCGCCGTCGCCCAAGGAGGTACTCCCCGAACCACGCGCCAACGAGCGTGTTTGTTTTGCGGAGTTTTTGCCTAGGGGCTTTTCGCTTCCCCTCCACGATTTCGTTCGTGGTCTTCTGTTTGCCTACGGGGTGCAGATCCATGATCTCACCCCAAACGGCATTATGCATATCGCGTGCTTCATCACGCTGTGCGAGTGCTTCCTCGGCGTCGCTCCCAGCTGGGCGCTGTGGAAGGCCATCTTCATGGTGCGGCCGAACAGAGGAGGTGGCCGCACCTACCCCGTCGGCGGCTGTGGAATACAGGTGCGCAGCGACACCCGATACTTCCGCCTGAAGACCGTCGACTCCGCTCAAGGCTGGAGGAAGGGGTGGTTTTATGCGACTGTGGAGCAGGATGCAGCCGCCCCTTTCTCGACTGCTGCTTTCACCAGGACCAAGGCGTGGGATCACCAACTCTCAGCCGAAGAAATGGAGGAGGCAAGCCCTTTGCTGGCTCGGATCGGAGGCATGCTGGACAAGGTCACAGGCATCCATTTGATCGCCACCTTTGTGAAGAGGCGGGTGTGGCCCATTCGCGCCCGAGCGCACCCCATGTGGGAGTATGAAGGCGCAGGTGACATCACCCGAATGAATCCAGAGGAGCTTTCAAGGAGTGAGCTGCTGACGCATGTGCGACACATCACCAACTTGACGACAGGCGACACTTGCAATGTCGACTGCCCTGTTGCACCATATGGGTTGGAGAACCCTTTGCTTGAGGTATGTATGTGTTATAGCCTGCTTGCAATGAAAAGTTTGCCACTCGCATGTTTTATGATCTGCGATTTTTGATTCTGACTTTGCAATTTGTGATGTGTGCTATGCAGGGTCACTCGACTGCTGCCTCCCTTCCTCCTCTGCCTGAAAATGGCGAGACTGAAGAAACACAGGCACAGGTGGTGGACCCGAAAGGGGATCAGTCGCCCATCCCTTCCGCCACCACTTCACGTGTGGAGGATGCGAGGAAGAAGCAGCAGAAGAAGTCCAATCTGAAGACAAGGCTCCTTCTGACCAAGAAGTCGATACCGCGCAGCCAAAGCGGCGTCGACTGGCCAAGAAGGCGCCTTCTGCTGCCAGTTCGCCCGCGAAGGAGCAAGGCTTGGAGGATGACGAGGAATCAGATTCACCACCTGTTTTCCAAGCCGCTCCTTTGCGTGCGTGCTCAACAAGCTCGACTCTTCCGCTTCAGTCGAGTGGTACCCCAGCCTTTGGAGGACCAATTTTTGGCGACTCCGAAGACGAGGAAGATGAGGAGCACAGGTATGTGTGTTTTTGAGTATGATATGAAAATGTTTGTGCTGTCATATTTTTGTGCTGACCATCCTTTTGTTTTGTTGTGTTGCTCACAGTGCTGAAAACAACCAGCCTGGGACTCCTCCAGTCGAGAATGTTCCAGCCGTGGAGCACTCGAAGTCTGCACCGACTGGAAACGAGGCTGCCCAGCCCATGGCCACTGACGCTGTCGTTGAAACAGCCAAGGCGGCAACTCCAGATGTCGGGACATCGTCGCGGCTCCTGAGCCGTGGATGAACCACGTGAGTAACTTTTTTGCTTGACCCGTTTAGTTGTAGGTCTGTGAGAATTTTTAGATTTTTGCTGAATCCGTGTGCTCGCAGCCCTTCTACCACACCTTGGCAGATTCTGCCAAGGCTTATGTCCAGGTGGAGCAGGAGAGGGACACCATGCGCGCCGAGCTCGAGCGGCTCAGTCGTGAGTTCTCCTTTTTGCTTTTGTTTTGCCCAACTTCTTTTCGCAATGCCTGATTTTGTCGAGTATTGAATACACGTAATTTTTGCTGGGCCAGGCGAGAAGAAGGAACTGGAAGACGCACTCGCCGCGCAGCGCGAAGAATCGAAGAAAGAGCTGACTGCCGCCACCAACTCAGCTGCTGCACGCGAGCGAGAATATGCTGACCAGCTCGCGGCACTCGCGCAGGCCATGGGAGGTGAGTAATCTTTTTTCCTTTTGATATGACTATATAACTTGTCGAGTGTCGTACTTATGCCTGTTTTGAATTGTGCAGAAGCTGTTGGCGCACCGGCCTCTGCAGACGTGGCGAGTGACGATCTTTCGCTGGAACAGGCTGTGGGCGGCTTAGGCGCTCTGTGCAACCAGGCGAAAGAAGCACTCGCCAAATCAACGAGCACACTTGGTGCTGTATACCAAGTGGTGTTCCCTACTGGCGTGGTGCCGTCGACGGTGGATGACTTCGCCAACGTGTTTGGCCCCGGGACGTCCACCATGGCGGGTTTTGCTCGCGCCAACACGGTACGCGGATCCGAGTCCACCATCAAGCTTCTTATGGGACATGGGATAGATTGCGACTATGAGGCAGCACTGTCTGCGTTCCCTCAGAAGCCAGACGGGAAGCCCATTTCGCTGAAGGGGGTGAGCGGAGCAGCCGCGCGACTGGCTGAAGTTTTCATGAACACCATGGAGCGCCGGGCACTCGAGACTGCCAATCGTCTGCTTAGGAAATCGAAATCTTAGGCTTAGGGTAGCTGTACCCTTTTGCTTTTTTATGCCTTGTAATGATACCTTCTGAACTGCGCGAGTCTGCGCTTTGTTTTTGCTACCTTGTTTATGCAAACTGTCTTTTGCCAATGTCTTTCATTTGGAGAGTTGTATGCTTATGACGCGAGTCTTACAAACTTTGTGTTTGTGATTATGCTCTTTGAACAGTCACGAGAACCTGCTACTGCGACTAGTTCCTCGCAGGCTCCAACCACCACCCGATCCCAGGGTCAGGTGGCAAATGATGCCAAGGTGATGGAGTATATGAAGGCTAAATATGTGAGAATGGAGCAAGATCTGAAGGACGCCCAGGCTGAGCTGAGTCGATTGAGGGCCAGACCCGCGTTGGCCACCCAACGCGAGGATTATGTTCTCGGGGAGATGGAGCTTGTGAACAGGCAACTCGAGTGTAAGTTCGAATCTTGCTTTGTTTTACAAGCTTTTGTGTAGCTTTTGTCCTTTTGATCTAACTGGTGCGCCCGTATTTGTAGGCTTTGTCGACAACTTCCAGGCTGAACAGATTCGCGTGGAAGGACGCCTGGATAGCGTGGTTGACGACCCTACAACTGGGCGTCAACACTTTTGGCTTGATAGGTACCATGCCCGCATACTTGCCACCCTGAAGGATCGCGTCTGGCGAAGTGCTGAGCTGCTGGAGTTATGCCGGGCATCGTTTATTCGTCTGAACGAGACTCTTTTTCCTTCGGGGCCACAACCACAAGGGATTCGTGCTGTGTTGAACATCTTCCGCCAAACAAATCCCATTCGAGAGTTGCTGTCTCAAAGACTTGTAATTGGAGCCAACGCTGCAATGGCGTATATGCGTAGTCGAAAACCAAGGTTGGTGTTGCGGACACCTGCAGCCGGAGAGGTTCTCGAGCAAAAAGACTTGGATGACACGATCCAAGCTGCGGAGACACTGATCGAGTGCACTCGCGAACAGCTTTGCGGCCCCGAGCTGCCCGTAAAAGACGAGCCTGAGGATTAGAATGGTTTGCGAGTGCAATTTTTGTATAGGGGGCAGCCCCCGAGTGTAATTTTTGACTCTTTGTATATTGTATAGTTTGTATACTTTGATTTTTTGCCGAGCCCCCGAGTCAATCGAGCGGGGTTTGTGAAATATGTGTTGGTTATGAACCGATGACTGTGCAGCCCCCGAGTATTCGAGTGCGGCTGCAAAGTTTTTATGTTCTTTGTTCGGATCCTTGTTACGCAGCCCCCGAGGGTCTCGGGTGCGGTTAAGGTATGAATTATGCAGGTGGTAGCCACAAAGGAGTCGAAGGAACATTGATTTTATTCCTCTTTTGAATGTTAGGCTGCAGGCCGCCTCATTAAAAACCTTCCAGTCCCCTTAGGTACCCTGGTAAGGAAAAGAGCGCGTCTGAAACCTGCAGCCATCCGACATATAGCCTATTACATTGTATGACTGTGAGCACTTTATGCGTAGAAACGGCGCAGATGCGCAACGTTCCACGGATTGTGAGAGGGTTCGCCTGTCTTCGCGTGCTTCAGTCGATATGCACCTCCACCAAGGACCTCCGTGATGATGAAGGGACCCTCCCATGGGGAAGCGAGCTTGTGCACCTTCTTTTGCTTCAGTCGAAGAACCAGGTCGCCAACGACGAAGGACCTGGTGCGCAGTCGACGGCTGTGGTAGTTGCGAAGGTCCTGCTGGTAAACAGCTGTGCGGGCTAAGGCCGTGTCGCGCGCCTCATCAAGCAAGTCGACTGCGTCTTCGAGTGCCTCTTCTGCGTCTTCTTCATTGTATGCTTCAACTCGTGGTGCGTTGAACCTTACGTCTGATGGCAGAATCGCCTCTGCACCGTAGACCATGAAGAATGGGGTGAACTGCGTAGAAGTGTTGGGAGTTGTGCGTAGGCTCCATAGCACAGACGGTAGTTCTTCGACCCAAGCACCTGCAGCTCTTTTGAGTGGCACCAGGAGGCGCTTCTTGATCCCACTCGTCACAAGCCCATTGGCCTTTTCGACTTGGCCATTGGATTGCGGATGCGCCACGGATGCGTAGTTGAGCGTAATGTCCTGCTCTTTGCAAAAGGTTTTGAACTCCTCAGCCGTGAAGTTTGTGCCGTTATCAGTGATGATACTGTTTGGGACACCGAAGCGATAGATGATGCTCTTTATGAAGTTGACTGCCGTAGTAGCAGTCGAATTTGTGATGGGGACCGCCTCGATCCACTTTGTGAACTTGTCGACTGCCACCAGTAGGTGAGTATGCCCGCCATGCGATGATTTTTTGAGTGGCCCAACCATATCGAGCCCCCATTGGGCGAAAGGCCAGGCCAGCGGTATAGTCTTCAACGCCGATGCGGGTGCGTGCGGCCTTGTTGCGAATTTCTGGCAGCCGACGCACCTTTTGACTATGTCCTCCGCGTCTTTGAGTGCTGTAGGCCAGTAAAACCCTGCGCGAAAGGCTTTGGCTACGAGTGATCGACTGCTGGCGTGATGCCCACAGGTACCTGCATGAATGTCTCGAAGTATGGCTTGGCCATCTTCGAGTGCGATGCATCTTTGGAACATACCTGATATGCTGCGCTTGTATAACTCGCCGTTGATAACGGTGTATGCTTTTGATCTTCGAGTCACGCGTCGGGACTCGGTTATGTCATCTGGTAGCTCGCTACGGAGTATGTAAGCCAGAAAAGGTTGAGTCCAGGTTGGCTCAATGAGAAATACCTCGACAGGGGGGTCCTCTGTGCTAGGCATTTTGCTTTTGGGTGGCGTAGTCGACGGAGGAGGCTCTCGTTTCTCCTTGATGGATCTGTGTTCAATACGCTCGAGGAAGACACCAGGTGGAATTTGTGCGCCAGTTGAGCCAAGATTGGCTAGCATGTCTGCTTCTTCGTTGCTTTCCCTTCCTATGTGCCTCAACTCGCAGCCCTCGAAGCTGCCTCTAGTGTGTTGTACAGATCGCGATAAGCGATCATGTTGTCCGCGATTGCGTCGCAGGCCTTCATTGTTTGCTGCACCACGAGGTTGGAGTCGCCGTAGATCATCAGTCGAGTGCACCCGAGTGCCTTTGCCATCCGCATGCCATGGATCAGAGCCTCGTATTCAGCCTCGTTATTGGAGGGTAGCTTGAATCCCATCTGCAAAACATAACGTAGCTTGTCCCCTTTTGGTGATATGAGGACGACGCCTGCGCCTGCGCCTTCATGTTTCTTGGACCCATCGAAGTACATGGTCCAGGAATTGGCCACGTCTGGTGCTCCAGGTAATTGGGCTTCTATCCACTCGGTTGTGAAGTCGGGTAGGACTTGTGCTTTGATAGCCTTCGGGTGCTCGTACTTGATATCTCTTGGAGCCAGCTCGATGAGCCATTTTGCCACTCGACCCGTTGCATTGGGGTTTGTGAGTATATCACCGATTGCTGAGTTGCTTACCACGGTAATCGGATGCTCGGTGAAGTAGTGTGTCAGCTTCCTTGAGGACATGAATACAGCGTATGCCAGCTTTTGATAGTGCGGGTACCGCTGTTTTGATATGGAGAGAACCTCGCTCAGGTAGTAGACTGGACGTTGTATGCTTTGGATGTGCCCCTCCTCCACGCGTTCGACTACCAGTACGGTGCTCACCACCCTGTTTGTAGCCGAGACATACAGGTAGAGTGGTTCCCGTTCCTTAGGTGCGACGAGGATTGGAGGGCTTGTGAGGATCCGCTTGAGATCTGTGAAGGCTGCTTCAGCTTCTGGCGTCCACTCGAACTTGTCCGCCTTCTTCATCAGTCGATAGAATGGTAGAGCCTTTTCACCCAGTTTGCTGATGAATCGACTGAGCGCCGCTACTCGTCCTGCTAGTTTCTGCACATCATGAAGCTTTGAAGGCCTTTGCATGGTGAGGATGGCCTGTATTTTCTCCGGGTCTGCTTCGATTCCACGAGCAGAGACTAGGTACCCTAAGAGCTGCCCGGCTGGAACGCCGAACGTACACTTCTTAGGATTGAGCTTGATATGGAAGCGTTTGAGGTTTGCGAACGTCTCCCTCAAATCGTCGAGTAGTGTGCGTTCTTCCCTTGTGGTAATGACAATGTCATCAACGTAGACCTGGACGTTGCGTCCAATTTGCTTTTTGAGGCAGTCCTGCATCATGCGCTGGTATGTTGCACCCGCGTTTTTTAGCCCGAAGGGCATAGTTGTGTAGCAGTAGACCCCGAGTGGGGTTATGAACGCCGTTTTTTCTTCGTCTTCTTGCTTCATCCTTATCTGGTGATAACCTGAGTAAGCATCCAGAAAGGAGAGTCGTGCGCATCCGGCGGTGGAGTCAACGATCTGATCGATCCGGGGTAGCGGGAAGTGATCCTTCGGACAGCACTTGTTCAGCGCTGTGAAATCCACGCACATCCGAAGGATGTCTGTATGCTTCTTTTCTACGAGTACAGGGTTGGCCACCCATTGTGATTTCTTGATTTCCCTAATGAATCCTGCTGCGAGTAACCGGTCGACTTCGGATTCGACTGCGGTTCGCTTTGGACCGGAGATTCGACGCATCGTTTGCTTGACTGGCTTTGCATCTGGAAACAATTGGAGAGAGTGCTCGGCGAATTCCCTGGGAATACCTGGCATGTCGGCTGGACACCACGCAAATATTTCCCAGTTCTCACGGAGGAATTCGACGAGCGCGCCTTCCTATGCGATAGGCAGGCTCGAAGATATGTTGACTGTCTTGGTCGGATCGGTCGGGTGCACCTGATGCGACCTTGTGTCATTTGTAGCATTGAAGGATCTGTCGACTGCCAACTTCTTATGCTCTGGAAGGAGTGTGCGGTCGTTGGTAATCGCTAAGTCAGCGAGTGATTCCTCCACCCCGAACATCTCGGAGATTTTGCTGAACTCGCGGTCGCAAGCATCGGACCTTTGAAAGTTTCCACGGACAGTGATGACTCCCTTTGGTCCTGGCATCTTCAGCGTGAGGTACGCATAGTGTGGCACCGCCATGAATCGAGCAAACGTCGGGCGACCAAGAATAGCATGGTATTGTGATTCCAGTCGACGACCTCGAACTCAATCGACTCTGTCCTGAAGTGGCTTACGTCCCCGAACGTAACGTCGAGTTGTACGGTGCCTTCTGGGCTAATTGCTTTGCCAGGAACGATACCGTGGAAGGTATTTGAAGATTTTGGGAGGTTTTCGACTGACCTGTTCATTTTGCGGAGTGTGTCCGCGAAGATGATGTTTATGCCGCTGCCTCCATCCATGAAGACCTTGGTCATGGCGTAGCCTCCTATTTGCGCGTCGAGTACCAGAGCCGCATGCCCTGGTCGAGCTACAGCTGGGGGATGATCCTCTCGACTAAAGCTTATGATGGTTTCCGATCCCTTCAGAAATTCGGCACGGCTGGAGGTGCCATGACAGCCAAGTTCACCTGTCGAGTGATTAGTTTTTGCTGCCTGTTAGAGGGGCGACCCTTTTGTATCATGTACATCTGCCCGTGGGGCTGTGGATATTGATCATCTTCCGCCCGTAGCACAGGTTGTATGGCACCTGCGAGATTTGCGCCTGGAGCAGGCTGTGGTGCGGGTTGCGGTGGCGGCTGTGGCGCCATGAGAGCGGGCACAGCGTTCGGCTGTGGTACGGGTGCAGGCATGGGCTGAGCAGGTGCTGGGCCATTCCTCTTGAGTCGTATCACATAGTCAGTCGCCATTTGGTCGAATTCCCTGCAGTTCCTTAGGGTGTGATTGGAGCGTAGTTTTCCGTCGTCCCCCTTGAAGAGGTGGAATCTGCACCAGTCGTCCATCTTTTCCTCGAACGACCGCTCGGGTTTTGCGTCGCTACGTTTGCGCCATTCTTGCCTTTTGTAGCTATCGCTCCGCTGCTCGCGATCTCGACTGTCACGTCGATCATCCGAGCGTCGATTGCTTCTATCATGGTCCTCCTTTGGCTGTGTGTATCCAGCCGCCATGAACTCGGGTCTGTTATCGTCGTAAGGACGTCTGGACCGTTTACGCCTGCGATCTTCTCTGTATGAATCTCTGCGGCTTCGACTGCCGCTTTCGTAGTTGTCGCGTGTTGGGGAAGCACGGGATCTGCGTACAGAATCCTCTCCATCTGCCCACTCAGTCGCAACTTTGATGAGGTCAGCCAGGGAGGTTGGCTTTTCACGACCAAGTGCCTCTTTGAAGTCCTTCCTGGCGAGACCTTGTATGAAGGCATCCATGGCCCTGTCTTCTGACACTTTGCCAACCGAATTGCGTATTTCGGTCCACCGCCGTATGTATGATCTCAGCGACTCGTCTGATCGTTGAGTACATGTCCTTAATTCCTCGAATGTCTTCGGGCGCTCACACAGAGGCTCGAAGTTTTTGATGAAGTCTCTGCGGAAATCATCCCACGAGTCATATGATGATGGAGGGAGTGATTTGAGCCAGTCGCGGGCAGTTCCTTCGAGCATAAGTCGTATGTACTGCATCGCCGTGGTGTTCGTGCCCCGCTGGCATGCCACGGCGAGTCTGTAATCTTCTAGCCACCCAGAAGGTTCTTGGCGACCGTTGTACTTGGGTTGCTCGCCTGTCAACTTGAACCGTTTGGGCATCCGCGTCTCACGGATGCGTCGAGTGAAGCACAATGCTCCGCATGGCTCTGGTTCGCGATCAGAGTATGAATCGCTGCTATAGGATCTTCGAGACCTGCTCCTGCTGGACCTGTGCCGGCGCGTGCTTCTCCTTCCTTCATCCGAGTGGTGGCTGCGACCACTGCGATGATGTGCTGCGTGTCGTGAGTCGACTATGTCGCGATCGCGATCCCTTGCTGGAGTTTTGTCTTCTGGCTGCATAGCCTGTGCCGCTAGAGCTAGCGATTTGAGTTGTTGGCGATGCAGGGCTGCGTTAGGGTCATTCGCCGGAGGTTGTATTGCCTTGAGGTAAGCACCTACGGAGAATAATGCACCCGCAGCAGTTTTGGGTACTGGGATTCCGTTAGCGTCCTCTGTCATGAACGACAGGTTACGGGTGATTGCTACCCTTTCATGTTCTGGAAGGCTTGCCAACCGCGACCTAGGTCGAGGGGTTGGTTGCTGTGTGGACCCGAGGGATTGCTCCCTTCGTCGGGCACTCGAGAGGCTGGCTTGCCTTTTGCGCTCCTCGAGCGTCGCTCGGTAGTTTTGCAGTCGAATTGACTCCTGCCAGTTGAAGTACTGGAAGGTCAACATCTCCTCTGGGTGGAGTTTGGCGGCATCATAGTGCACTCCTTTATGACTTTATCTGCTTTTGCTGCCATCTCCTCCGTGATTGTCAAGGTTGTGACCCCATCTGGCATGGTTACCGTGCATGGGAATTGTGCAGGCCTGCGAGCGGCAGCGTCTGCGGATGATTCTGCGGTGAAGGCCACGTAGACCTGATGGGGCGTGACCCGAGGACAGGTGTATGTGCTGTCGATTCCAGTCATGGACTCGACATCGCCATCGAGGCTCATGTCAGAGCCAGTGTGTTCATCGAGTAGATCTTCGAGGCGAATCTCGTTGTCGATGTGCTCATCACCTATGCTCATCTCGGTGTTGGCGAAGCCATTACGGATTTCTGAGTCGAGGTTGGTGTTGGTGAAGATCTCCGAGTCGACGTTGTTGTCGTTATGAATCGCGGGCTCGTAGAAGTCATCGAGGGAGATCCCGCAGTCGAAACTCTCGTCGAGTGGTAGGTTGAAGTCGATGTTGCTTGTGTTGTATGCTGATTCTGCTTCCTCGCCTTGGAGTTCCGTCATCATGAACCTATCGAGCTCGCCGGTCGACATGGTTGTTGCGGGCGAGCAGGCTTCAGGATTCGACGATGGGGCGAGCGCAGTCGACGGAGCCTCGAGTGCACCCAGCGCCAGTTGTTGCGGATCTGCTGAGTCCTGCGTGCCAAGATTGTTTACGAAAAAATTGAATGCTCCAACAGTCAAACTCAAACCTGATCAAGGCCGAAAACGCCTCCTGAAGCTCTGGCGAGTGCGGATTGAAATTCATTGGAAGAGCAGATGCGCTTTTTGCGGGTGAAGCGGGCAGGCCGCCGCTTTTCGAGTGATCGGCGAGTCGCCGTGTGTCGCTGGATCGGCGAGTTGCTGTTTGCAGACATGGCCGGCGAGTTGCCGTTTGCAGATGAGATCGGCGTGTTGCCGTTTGCTGGTGTGATCGGCGATTTGCCGTTTGCTGTTGGGACCGGCGAAACTTCGAGTCCAGCGCTATTCTTTCCCACAGACGGCGCCACTTGACGAGGGGTAGACTCATCAAGACCCATGGTTAAGGTCCCTAGGTTATGAATATGGGGGAGAGAACGTGGTAGAGCTGGAAGTATCGTCGGCTGACAAGCAGGGCAAAGATTTTACCCAGGTTCAGGGCCCTCGTGTGGAGGTAACACCCCTACGTCCTGCCTGTCTGTTATTGATTTGTGAATATGATGGTTACAAGGATCCCGGCGAGATGTCGATCTCGCTAGGGTTTGTGGCTCTGGTGGTTCGTTGTCTGGTTCGATGGCCCTCCCAGTCCTTAAATAATAGGCTGGGTCCCGGGTGTTCGTAACCGACTCGATTTACAAGTAAGGAAACTCTAAACCGACTATTGCTTCGCCAAACTTGAGGATACTTCATCTTCGTGGGCCTCCCTTCATGGGCTTCATGTAGGCTCTGATAGTTGGGCCTAGTCGATACGTGCACCAGGTACCCTCATGGTAGGGTACCCATAGG